>ML784506.1:1620153-1643202 GCA_009831015.1 Picea engelmannii
AAAGTTGACCTTAAGAATTTCTTCGCAGAGCTTGTCACTTGTTTACAATTGCTCCCCCACGACGTTCACGTAGGATGCAAGGTTTATCTCCAGAACATCTGGACGATTCTCAACCCTTTCCTACTAGTACACCTGAGGGCTCTCCTCACCAGAGTGAAGTCCCAGTTGTTACCCCACCACGCGGGGAAACAAGTGGAGTCCCTGTTGTCACCACACCACAAGTAGAATCAACTGACTCTCTAGAACCTTTTCGAATTACTAATACTAGAGAGGACTATCGCATTCACCGTGGTGAATGACCTTTTGTGCGATTAAATTCTTCTGAAGAAGCAGTTGTTACATATTCTGAATCAACTGTTGGGCCTTTTCCCGAGGAAGAAGGACAAGATCCTTTTTGGTCAGGTAATTTCCGAAGGGTCCTTTTTGGTACTGAGTCACCTATAGTCTACGCAATCAACCCTCCAGTACTTACTGAGACAGAGACTACACCAATGACTACCACTTATCAGTTTGTTCTCCCTGACGAGATGGTCCATCTTGCGAATACTACGAGTGTCCAAACCGGAATTATGGCAGCTAGTCTTGCTCCTATCAATACCCAGCAAATGCCTGATGTTATTCTGACACTACCACCGGGATACCATGCGTTGAATGCTTTGTTGAATACTTCTGTTCCAACACCTCCGCAAACCCCATCTGGTACTCCTGGAGGTCCTTCTGGGCATAATATTCCCGATTTTATTTCGACACTCCCTCCTCAATTTCTTTCTGGCAATCTTAATCCTAGTGGTACAATACTGTCTATTGCACCAAACGTGCAGATTCCTGTTGGTGGACAAGGTGGTACAATTCAATTTCCTCTTATTGGTCAAAATCTAATTACTACACAACCTTCGGTTGGCATACAACCTATGATAGGGGGACCAACCTCACCTTTTGGACAAAACATACCTTCTGAATTGGCCCAGTATTGGAATCAGGTTCTACAAAACTTTCCTCAAAATGATGGGGGGCAACAAACTATCCCTACTATCGGCCAACCATATCCAGGTATAACTAATCCTATTTGGGGTCAAAGTCACAATACTTAAACTCAGTTCCCTACTCAAACTTAAGGTTACCATCCTTGGAATTCTTATCCTCTCCAACCACCACCGAATTAGCTAGGGTCTTCCCAATATGGGCAGATTGCATACGGTCCCACCTAGTGCAGAGTATCTAGTTTCGAAGATATATATTGGGAAGAAACTAGGGAAAGAGTATCTAGGGAAAGAGTATCATTCTGTCCTGTTTTGTTCTAGATCCAAGTGGATCTAGGGAGATCGGTTTGTGTCCACACTTACGGATTTATCCAATAACAAACACATGCTCGATATAACTCACCTTCGGTAAGTCCCTCTTCCTTTTTAACGAACTATAAGAAGTAAGAGTTCGGTCCCGTATGGGCCCTTCAATGTATGATCGTTTAACAAGTCTAGAGAAGGTAAACTAAGTGGTTTTTCGTATTTAGAGAGTCTGAAAACAACTTAAAGACAACTCCAATGTTGTCCTTTTTCGTAATGTTAGTCTTGCGAGGCCGAAAAAGAGATAAATTATCACTCGAAAGATGCCCTTTCAAACCTTTTAACAAGTGGGAAAGGAAGAAAGTTCACTCGACAATATTTTCACATTTAGAGAGTCTGAAAAGAGCTTAAAGAAGACTCTAGGGGGTTCCTTTTTCATGTATCCATACAGGTCCGAAAAAGAGATAAAATTTTACCCAAATACATTCCATGTATTTATGAGCATGAGAAAGAACAAAGACTACGCTCAATGTGCCCCCAGCTTGAAAGCTAGTGGATTAACTCCAGAATGATGATCAAAGGCTGGAGACATGCCCTCCAAGCTTCAATTCATTCACCAACTTTGAGGTTGTCACCAATTTCTCTACTAGATGAGAAAAAGGAGAAGGGTGGATGAAAAGAAGGTTCAAGAGAGGTGGCTATTTCATTTTTTAACGAGCTTGACATACAAAAATAACTATGCTCAGGGTTCCGAGTTCGATCCCCAGATTGTTGTTTCATTTTTTAATGAGCTTGCTATAGAGAGGAAAACTATGCTCATGGAATCTGCTTGATCACGGATTCCAAGAGAATAACGCTCTGGAAGGATACCATGTCAAAGGACAAAACTCGGTCATGGATTCCAATAGATCTTTTCTAGATGGAAGATAATCACTCTAGAAGGAACACATGTCAAGGGCCACCATAGGGGTAAGGAGATCAGGATCCAATAGCCCTACTGAAGAAATCACCATGTCAACTACCAGATCCAAATCATTGGAAGTCGAAGGCATGGGAGATGATAGAAAATCATCATCAGGAGTGGAGATAGGCTGTATATCTGCCTAAATTTCTTCACGAGGGGGGAGAAAAGAGGATTGATGATGGTTATCATCCCGAGGTAGCTCGTCAATGCTCAACATTTCCATGATAGATTCATCTAAGGGAAAAATTAGGGAAATGTAATTGATCGCCAACGGAAAGGAACTCAACTGTGGTGGCATCGAGCGATTGTCGGGTGGAAATAGATGTTGGTCATCCGAAGAGGGAGAAGTGGATTGGATAGAAACATATGATGTTTCGGCTGAACTAAGTGGCACAGTGTCAGCTAGTGCATCGAATTCCAACGGACTAGGTACAATCCAAGGTTCAGACGATTCCAAAGATTGATAAGCTACGGTCAAAATCATATCGACAGTGGAAATATGATGTGTAGTCGATGGAAGTGGTGTAGGTAAGGTACCCATGAGGCTAGAATCTTTCAGTAAGCCAACACCAATGCTTTCATATGTGATCTTGTGGTCTCCCAAGAAAGGAATATTGTTGGTAGCAGGAGCGCAAGCATCGGTCAAGCAGAAATCCAACTGATCAACAATGACAATTTTTCCCTGATGAGGAAATTGTACATACCAAAAGACCGACAAGGCAACGATAGTCATAGAATAAAACCAACTTCTTCCAAGTAACAAGCTATAATCGAGGGGATCATCTACCACCTCGACATCAACAGTAACAGTTTTTCCACCCAATTGGATGGGAAGGGACTATAAAAGCCCATGGGAATGAAAATCTCACCCATCGAAGGTGCGTAACATCATTGGGGATTTGTTAAGTGCAGGTGATTTTAAACCTTTCCAACATGCCAAAGAAATGACACAAATAGAGGCTCTCTCATCCAAGATAGTTCAGTGGATTTGTTGATTGTGAACAACAACACCAACTTGGAAAGGAAGTTGGTGGGAGAGTCGAGACGTATAATTTTCCAGGTTAAACATGATATAGTTGGATGACTCAGGATCAACAACGCCAATATCGGCCAAGAGAGTTCTACATTGACTAGGGCAGTGCTGTAGAACTTCTAATGCAGACATAACACACAGTGCTTGAGCCAAATCTTCAACAATGTTGTAGTTCCAGGCGGCATGTGAACTAGGATTAAAGGTAGCTTTGTGGTTAGTGCTCTTAGGAGGGCATAAGATAGAGTCGAACACAACCTTCTCAATCTGAAGTGGTCCAGATGGAGGAGTAACCGATGGAAGACTAACAGAGGATGGTGATGGATCCGGTAAAGTACCGGTACCATTAGTGTGTTTTTCTTTGTTAGGGTTACCTTGTGTGTCGTATGTCTTAGATCGAGTGTTCAAATTAATCCCATAAAACATATAAATATGTGCACTCATCGAGGCCTCATCATGAGGATGGCTAGAAATGCCCCCAGGAGAGGGGGTTTGAGCAACCATGGATTGCTGCTGTGGAAAAGTCTAAGTAAGCACAGTGGGTTGTGAATTTTCTTGGAAAATATTGGCCACTTTATTGCGATGTGGACAATATTGGGTGTAGTGATCATCACCACAAATGATACATAGGAATTTTAGTTTCCATTGTGGTTGCTTTTCGGTAGCAGGTGTTTGAGCTTGATTTTTTGGTTGTTCATTGTTATTTGTATTTTTTGATTTATTCTTTGCCTTCTTCTTACCTCCGGATTGTTGTGAAGGGGTAGGTTGAACTACATTCACCTCAGAGATCTGAGTTTGAGGGGAGGTAGAGGAGAGTGTGGTTGATTGGGAGGCTATTGTCTCGAATAACTCCAGGTGGTGTTTGGGATGCCACCGGGATAAGGTTGTCCGTAAGATGTTCCGAAAGGAACAGGATTTGATAATCCTCCTAGTGGGTTATGATATGAGTGCCACCCAATGTGGGGTTGAATAAAAGTGCCTCCTGAAGATACTCCCCAGGATTATGAAGGGTTTCCAGAAAATGAAGTTTGCCCCCCTGCCAGCGGTGGATTAATGATCGGGGTATGACTAGAAAATGAAGGTTGACCTCCAGGTGGAGCATGAAAATGGGGTTGTCCCCCAGGAGGGGTAGGCCCTCCATAGAATGGTATTCCTCCAGGAGGGAAAGTTTTGTTAGATGGTGGTTTCCCTCCAGCCGGTTGTGTTTGGCTAGCAGGGTTTTGCATTCTCGGGTGAAAAGATGTCCCAGTAGGATCATGTGGAGCATGTGGAGCTGTAGAGTAAAATCTTGTAAAAATGGGGGTAGTGATTGAAGTGCCTTGGAGATGAGTAGAGGTGATGAGTCTAGCATTAGGATGGACTTGTGTTGACGTAACAATAGGGTTAATGACCTGATCGACTAGGTGATTCATGGTTTGACCGGATGGTCCTATTTCACCAGGAGGGTCATGAGGATGAAAGGGTTGTTGAAAGGATTCGAAATGCTCATAGAGATCACATCCCGAAGAAGATGTACTGAAGCATAAAGAAGCTGAGCAAGGGTAAAAGCATAGATTGGATTTCAAAAAACACAACCCTAGAAGATTTTTCGCAGAGAAAAAGGTAGCGCTCTAGTGTAAGGGGAACCAAAGCGTTATAATTCTCCATGCAAAGACAACAAGGAGCGCCAATGCTCTGATAACATGGGTAGGGGGGTGTTGGTGTCTTAAATTCCAGAAAATTGCTCAAAAAGCCAAAAAACTCAGTCAAACTTTGGCATTCATAGTGTATGTGATGGAATAAGGATTCAATCAACACATTCAATTAGACATACAGGATGAACAATGTCTAAAAAGAGAAAAGGGTAAGAGAAGGTCTGTGAGGAAAACCAAAACTGAAAGCTTCGATTAATCCCCGATGAAGTCGCCAATTTTTGTTGTAGGAAAATCTCCCTATGGACAGGTAGATTTCCTGTTGAGAGCTAGATGCTTAACTCTAAGACAAAAAGTGCTTAACATGGAAATTGACTTCCTTTTAGATTTAATCAAGCTTGTGAATGAAAGATAAGGAGGAAGGTATGTACCTTATGAACGTCATTTGTCCCTGCAAGGTCCAGGATGAGCTTCAATCTTGAGCTCCTTGGTAGGTCCTGCGAGACAAACAAAAGTAAAAAAGACTTCCTACCCTACTGAGATTATCTAAAACATAGATCCATCTACTGTAGACAAATTTATAAAAAGTACAATTTTGAAAGAAACAGGCCAAGCATTGATTGTATTAATGAGAACAAAGTGTTACTTTTAGCCATGGATGTGAGTGTAGCAGCTTCATCGAGCTCTCCTTGTCCAAACCCTTGCTTAAATAGTCCACACATGGAATGTTGATGTTCCAAATGAAATCTTCCTCATGAGATCATAAGTTAGATGCTTCACAATACTTTCCCTCTCTTTTCACCATGAGAAGGCCTCCTTATATAGGCTTGGAGAGGCCCAACCACTTGAGATATCTTTGGGGTAAGTTGAGGATTCTCCTCCTTCAGTTATGGATCTTCCCTAAGATCATGGTTTGACCAAGGATTGGAATCCAATTGCCTTCAAATATTGAAGGGATCTCTTCCTGATTTTCCTCAACAAGTCAAAACTTGCTCAGAAAAGGCAACACTCCCCGAAAAGGGGCACCAGAGCGCTATAGCACTCCCCTAAAAAGGTGCGCAGAGCGCCAGCACTCCCTGTTAGTGTATAGAGGAGCGCTCCTCTCCAAAAATGTCTTTTGAGTGGATTTTTTACTAGCAAAAGTTTTATAAACTTTGTTTACCCATTCCTTGTCTTCCAAATCAGTTGTTTGAGGTGTTTCAAGTGTCCTTCCAATGTCGTTATAGGCACGACATAGACTAGACGACAGTATGCTTTTTCTGACACTTGTGACCAAAATGTGACACTTGTAATATTGATAACGACGACACTAGGCCATTGTCGTCATGAGTAATTTTTATGTGTAACAGATTGCCCCCCAAAGTATGAAGTTAGAATATGGGAACTGATAACTAAAATGCTTTGCAGACTTTCAAGCAAGGGTACAGACTTAGATAACCTGACAGAAGTTACACATGACCATCAAACAAATGTTAAGACATGCTTCAAACCCAAGGCATGCATACCTATGCTTGAGTGATAGAGACTTTCAAGGTATGGCCGCCATAAATACACTATGGATCCATAATTGTATTGAAAAAGAGATATAGCCACTAAAGATACAATGTGGATCTATATTTGCATGACCTGAACTAGTTGTAGCCACGAAGAATAAACAGTGGCGCTACGAGATGTCAAGACATAGCCACAACCAATACAAAGTGGATCTATGTAACAGTATATGTGTCAATGTTCAAATAAAACTCCGTCGCAACATGGGCAAAGAGTGACGACTCAACCCAGGGTCTTCTTACCGATCCTGATGTAGTGTGAATCTAACCATGCGAATAGATGTTTTGATGTCAAACATGGCAGAAACCATTTGATTACTGTTCAATGAGGTGAACTGTTAACAAGCGCGAGGGAGATCACCATTGATGTCAATGATTCCCAAGGTACTTATTACATTCCAATGAACATGAATAGATGAGATGAAGTCGAACATCCATGGAATCATCCGATCAGAGCTCAATGATGTTAACCCACTATTGGACACGAGGAGGCCTACGATTAAGGCATGCAGGTCCCAAGGTACTAACTGGTTTCTAGGTCTAATCCTTGGATAATATGTTGAGGTCGACAGGGATAGACTTGTCACGGGATTGCCTTGATGTATCCCCCATCAATGACATGAAACTGACATAGAGATGTAATTGGTGGATGAAAAGAACATGGACTGACATGGGTATTGAAACAAGATATTTGTGATGGTTGACTCTCGAGGTAGATACTTCCCTTGAACACTGAGGGACAACAACAGAAACATGACATGGACCAAAATTTGATGATGCAGTGGATGCTGTGACTCACGTCAGGTGACCCAAAGGAGTAAAATAAACTCAAAGGATTGGCTCAGTGCAAAGGTTCAACAGATTAAAATGTGTGCAAAGACAAAGTGTCGTGCTCAAGGGCGACCATAAGAGTTACTTGGTAATGTTCTCAAAAATTGCTTGGCTTGCTTCTTTCAATTTTTCCCCCATCCAGATAGATGAGTACCTCTTTTTAATTTAACGAGCTTGAGGAGGGTAACACATGCTCGATATAACTCACCTTCGGTAAGTCCCTCTTCCTTTCTAATGAACTAGAAGAAGTAAGAGTTCGGTCCCGTATGGGTCCTTCAATGTATGATCGTTTAACGAGACCAGAGAAGATAAACTCGGTGGTTTTTCATATTTAGAGAGTCTGAAAAAAACTTAAAGACGACTCCAATGTTGTCCTTTTTCGTAATGTTAGTCTCGCGAGGCCAAAAAAGGGATAAATTATCACTCAAAAGATGCCCTTTCAAACCTTTTAACAAGTGGGAAAGGAAGCAAGATCACTCAACAATCTTTTCACATTTAGAGAGTCTAAAAAGAGCTTAAAGAAGACTCTAGGGGGTTCCTTTTTCGTGCATCGATACAGGTCTGAAAAAGAGATAAAAGTTTACCCAGATACATTCTCATGTATTTACGAGCATGAGAAAGAACAAAGACTAAGATCGGTGTGACCCCATCTTGAAAGCTAATGGCTTAACTCCAGAATGATCATCAAAGGTTGGAGACATGCCTTCCAAGCTTCAATTCATTCACCGACTTTGAGGTTGTCACCAATTTCTCTACTAGATGAGAAAAAGAAGAATTGTGGATGAAAAGAAGGTTCAAGAGAGGTGACTATTTCATTTTTTAAGGAGCTTGACACAAGAAAATAACTATGCTCAGGGTTCCAGGTTCGATCCCTATATTGTTGTTTCATTTTTTAACGAACTTTCTATAGAGAGGAAAACTATGCTTGTGGACTCTGCTTGATCATGGCTTCCAAGAGAATAATGCTCTAGAAGGATACCATGTCAAGGGACAAAACTCGGTCATGGATTCGAAGAGATCTTTGCTAGATCGAAGATAATCACTTTGGAAGGAACACATGTCGAGGGCTGCAACAGGGGTAAGGAGATTAGGCTCCAATAACCCTATTGAAGAATTCACCATGTCAACCACCGCATCCAAATAATCGAAATTCGAAGGCATGGGAGACGATATAAAATCGACATCAGGAGGGGAGATAGACTGGATATATGCCTGAGTTTCTTCACGAGGGGTAAGAAAAGAGGATTGATGATGGTTATCATCCCGAGGTAGCTCGTCAATGCTCAACATTTCCATGATAGATTCATCTGAGGGAAAAATTGGGGAAATGTAATCGATCGCCGACGGCAAGGAACTCAAATGTGGTGGCATCGAGTGATTGTCAGGTGCCAATAGATGTTGGTAATCTGAAGTGGGAGAAGTGGATTGGATAGAAATGTATGATGTTTTGGCTGAACTAAGTGGCACGGTGTCACCTAGTGCATCGCATTCCAATGGACTAGGTACAATCCAAGGGTCAGATGATTCCAAGGATTGATAAGCTACGGTCGAAATCATATCGACATTGACAATATGATGTGTAGTCGGTGGAAGTGGTGTAGGGAAGGTACCCATGAGGCTATAATATTTCAGTAAGCCAACACCAACACTTTCATACGTGATCTTGTGGTCTCCCAAGAAAGGAATATTGTTGGTAGCGGTAGGGTGAGCATCGGTCATGCAGAAATCCAACTGATCAACAGTAACCATTTTTCCCTGATGAGGAAATTGTACATATCGAAAGACCAACGAGGAAATGACAGTCATATCATAAAACCAACTTCTTCAAAGTAACAAGTTGTAATCGAGGAGAGCATCGACCACCTCGACATCAACAGTAATAGTTTTTCCACCCAATTAGATGGGCATGGACTGTAAAATCCCATGGGGATGAAAACCTTACCCATAGAAGGCGCATAAAATCATTGGGGATTTGTTAATTGCAGGTGATTTTAAACCTTTCCAACATGCCAAAGACATGACACAAGTAGAGGCTCCCACATCCAAGATAGTTTGGTGTATTTGTTAATTGTGAACAACAACATCAACTTGGAAAGAAAGTTGGTGTGAGAGTTGAGACGTATAATTTTCCAAGTTAAACATGATATGGATGGATGACTCAGGATCAATAGCACCAATAGCAGCCAAGAGCATTCTACGTTGACTGGGGAAATGCTGTAGAA
The DNA here is from genome assembly GCA_009831015.1 of Picea engelmannii. Lineage (NCBI taxonomy): Eukaryota > Viridiplantae > Streptophyta > Pinopsida > Pinales > Pinaceae > Picea > Picea engelmannii. The sequence continues at coordinate 1,629,665 of ML784506.1, forward strand.
CTTCTAATGCAGACATAGCACACGGTGCTTGAGCCAAATCTTCAACAATGTTGTAGTTCTGGGCGGCACGTGAACTAGGATTAAAGGTAGCTTTACAGATAGTGCTCTTAGGAGGGGGTAAGATAGAGTCGAACGCAGGTTTCTCAATCTGAATTGGTCCAGGTGGAGGAGTAATCGATGGAAGACTAACGAAGGACGGTGATGGATCCGGTAAAGTACCGGTACCGTTAGTGTCTTTTCCTTTGTCAGGGTTACTTGGTGTGTCATATGTCTTAGAGTGAGTGTTGAAATTAATCCCATTAAACATATAAATATGTGCACTCGTCGAGGCCTCATCATGAGGATGGCTAGAACTATCCCCAAGAGAGGGGGTTTGAGCAACCATGGATTGCTGCTGTGGAAAAGGATGAGTAAGCACAGTAGGTTGTGAATTTCCTTCGAAGCTTTTGGCCACTTCATTGCGATATGGACAATCTCGAGTGTAGTGATCGTCACCACAAATGATACATGGGAATTTCAGTTTCTGTTGTGGTTGCTCTTCGGTAGCAGGTGTTTGAGCTTGATTTTTTGGTTGTTCATTGTTATTGGTATTTTTTTATTTATTCTTTGTCTTCTTCTTACCTCCGAATTGTTGTGAAGGGGAAGATTGAACTGCATTCACCTCAGAGATATGAGTTTGAGGGGAGGTAGAGGAGAGTGTGGTCAATTGGCAAGTAGATTGAGTTTTGACGAAATCGATAACACCATCTGCATGAGATGTGGATGACAGCTTAGATGGATCGGTATTAGCTCGAGAAACATTCAGAAGAAAATCATACAAAGTACCAGATTGTGAATAAACCAAATCTAAGTACTGAGCACAAGAAATGGATTCTTCCTCGGTGACCGTGCCACCCATAGAGATATCGTGAGCAATCGGGGCTAAAAGTGATTTAGTAAACCATTCCACCAATAATATGTCAGGAATGAATACCTTGATCATCCTTCGTCATCATCTCTACTCATGAATATGGTCAGAGATATGCACAGACTTAGTTTGAGGAAGGGAGGTCAAGAGTTCAGTTCTCATCTCGTAGCGAATAGGTAGTTGAAAGTGCATGAGGAAAGACATGGCAAGGGAATTGAAATTATGAAAAGAAGCATGTGGTAGTTCAATACACCACTTTGTTTCTGAGCCTGTAAGTGTTCGCTGGAAAAGATGCAAATGTACAGAATCATCCATGAGGGAGTTTGATGAACACCACAAATGGAAATTCATCACATGGTTGTTTGGATCTTTGCCAGATTTTCCATCAAATTTCAGAATATCAGAAGGAAGTTTAGATGGAATGACTGGCCAAACCGGTGAATGAAAAAAATGATCATTAGTTAACCGAGACAAGTTTGGGAGATCTAGAGTCGCAAGGAAAGGTAGTTGTCGGTTAATTTGTGGATGATACTGGTGCGGCATAGGAACACTAATAGGACCATAAACTGGGTTAGGTGGATATTTGTAACCAGTAGGTCCTTCTACATACGATTGTTGTTGGCTAGGATAAGCTAGATTCGATGATGGATGAGAAACATTTGCATAACCCGGTGGTTTCTGAGCATTATAGGCTGGGTGATTTGCTTTCCCATAAGGAAGATAAACATTTTTCCCTTGAGGATGATAAGGAGTAGATTCCAAAGGAATATATACATTAGACCCATGTGGAGGATAAGGTTGTTGTCCAGAAGAACTCCATGTGGTGTTTGGGATGCTGCCCGGATAAGGTTGTCCGTAAGATGTTTTGGAAGGAACAAGATTTGATACTCCTCCTAGTGGGTTATGATATGAGTGCCCCCCAATGTGGGGTTGAATAAAAGTGCCTCCTGAAGATACTCCCTATGGTTTTTAAGGGCTTCCCACAAATGAAGGTTTCCCCCCTGCCATCGGTGGATTAACAACCAGGGTATGAATAGAAAATAGAGGTTTCCCTCCAAGAGGAGCATGAAAAGGGGGTTGTCCCCCATCAGGGATAGTCCCACCATAGAATGGTAGTCCTCAAGGAGGGAAAGGTTTGTTATATGGTGGTTTCCCTCCAGCCGGTTGTGTTTGGCTAGTAGGGGTTTGCATTCTCGGGTGAAAATATGTCCCAGTAGGATCGTGTGGAACATGTGGAGCTGTAGAGTAAAAGCTTGTAAAAATGGGGGTAGGGATTGAAGTTCCTTGGAGATGAGTAGAGGTGATGAGTCCAACATTAGGATGGACTTGTGATGACGTAATAGTAGGTTTAATGACATGATCGACTAGGTGATTCATGGTTTGACCGGATGGTCCTGTTTCACTAGGAGGGTCATGATGATGAAAAGGTTGTCAAAAGGATTCAAAATTCTCATAGAGATCGCGTCCCAATGAAGTCCTCCATATAGAAAGAGTAGGTGTAGGATTTGTATCTACTGTAGTGCTAGGACGAACAAGAGTCCTATACTCATCACCAAAGGTTGGTTCTGTGGATCCCATATATGTTTCGGTAAAATTTCTCTCTGGTAATCGTGGGACCTCTTCATATATGATGTTCCCAAGGGAGTCTAAATGAAGAAAAAGTGGTTCAAGAGGGGTTACTGACACAAATGTAGTGTGATGAGTGGGATTTTCAACCGTAACCAAAGCGCCTTCTTAGTTATCTAACGGAGGAACAATAACACTTCCAGCGTCAGACTGATTTTCTACCTCTCCACAGTAGTTGACTTCTAGAGGGTTAGGAGGTAAGGGTTGATAGCCTTCCAGAGGCAACCCTTTCATCCTATGTGATCGACGAAGACCTTTATCATCTACAGGCTCAATTTTGGAGAATAACAGAACACACTGAAAATCTAGGGCCAACTAATGGAAAAGAAAAAGCATATGCTAATAAAATCTAGGAATCAAAAACCAAGAAAGCAAAGCCTTCTCTCGATGACCATACTAAATGGAGATGAAATCCAACATCATGTGATCAAGTCAAGAAGGGGCTAGGATTTTGTGGAATAGTTACAATGGCAACCTGCTTAACAAACTTTCACCTTGGTGCAAGATTCCATGCAGTAATTATGGATTTACCCTCCAAGGAGCCCGACTGCATTTGACCAATGTTTGTTCTAGGTACAGTGAGACTTCCCTTCACCATCACCTTGTGTAAGTACCTAAATATTATGGAAACTAAAGAAACCAATTCGCAGTTAGTCCTTGGGCGGGTACAGTCGACAGTCCAGTCTAAACATATGGGCAGGATAACAAGTTTGAAATCAATGAGAGAGGCTCCCACACATAATCGTGGGTATACCTTCAAGTGACCCCCAATATACGATCCGACCACTACAAATAGTTGAACCATGGAGGGATAATCTTCATAATTCGCCTGAATGCGACCTCGTGCGTAACCCCTGTGTGAGAGGGGGATCCCATAAAACCTATACAACAATTGGATTTGACTCTCCCTAGCTCATGATGCTAATGTTTGTTTTGAAAACTTTGGAGAGTTGTAATCACAGCCTAATCCAAAGTGCTAATCCTAGTCTAATGTTGGTGGAAGATCCTAAAAATAAAAAATGTTCTAGATAATTTTTTAATTAGCGTTCATTTTACAACTATTCTTTACTCAAAGGGTGTATGAAAGTGAAATTGATGGAACGATGACTCAATTCCCCAAAAAATTGCATAAAAGATGATAAGCAATCGTTTCTTTTCAATGAATGTCTATTTAAGGGAAAGTGAAAGAGTTGTTTTCACTATCAAACACAAATATGGAATGTACTCAATCAATTTGTTCTCAATCAAATCCAATGTAATGCCAAAAACATTTCAGAAATGCCTTCTAATATGCAAACCAATCACTAAGATGCATTTTTGTTGTTTGTATGTGAATGATGATTAATTCAATGCAAAACTTATCTTGCCAACTAACCTTTTAGATCAAGGAGATTTTGACAAGCATAAGAATATTTCACACAAATAACACACCCTCTTGCTATGATTGAAACAAGAAGAAAAAAGAAAACAAAAGATAACAAAGAAAATAAAAAATTCCACACCAAAGAAAGATGCTAAGAAAAATGACCTCAAAGAACCAAATGAGATGATTCACATATTTATGATGTCCTTCACCACAATTTTCACTCAGTTAGATAAGAGAGGAGAAAGCAGTGGATTGATTCCAAGTTCTCAACAGAAGAAAAACTCAAAATAAGGAAGAAGGTAAAAAAATATGGACAACAAAGTGATTATTTCTCAGAAAGTAGAGTGTCAAAGGTTAATAGGAAGATGTACTGAAGCACAAAGAAGCTAAGCAAGGGTAAAAGCAGAGATTGGATTTCAGAAAACACAACCCTAGAAGTTTTTTTGTAGAGAAAAATGTAGCGCTCTGGTGTAAGGGGCAACAAAGCATTATAACACTCTGTGAAAATCCAACAAGGAGTGCCAACGCTCTGATAACATGGGCAGGGGGGTGCTGGTGTCTTAAAGTCCAGAAAATTGCTCAAAATGCCAAAAAACTAAGTCAAATTTTGGCATTCACAGTGTATGTGATGGAATAAGGATTCAATCAACACATTCAATCAGACATATGGGATGAACAAGGTGTAAAAACAATGAAGGGTAAGACAAGGTCTGTGAGGAAAACCAAAACTGAAAGCTTCGATTAATCCCCACTGGAGTCGCCAATTTCTATTGTAGAAAAATCTCCTTGTGGACATGTAGATTTCCTCTTGAGGGCTAGACCGTCAACTCTAAGACAGAAAGTGCTTAACATGGACACTGACTTCCTTTTATATCTAATCAAGCTGATTAACGAAAGAGGAGGAGGAATGTATGTACCTTATAAACATCGTTTGTCCCTACAAGGTCTAGGATGAGCTTCAATCTTGAGCTCCTTGGTAGGTCCTGCAAGACAAAAAAAGTACAAAAGACTTCCTACTGTATTGAGATTAGCTAAAACATAGATCCATCTACTACAGACAAACTTATATGGAACAAGTATAAGTTTGAAAGAAACAGGCCAAGCATTGATTGTATTAATGAGAACAAAGTGTTACTTACAGCCATCGATGTGAGTGCAACAGCTTCATTGAGATCTCCTTGTCCAAACCCTTGCTTAAACAGTCCACACATGGAATGGTGATGTTCCAAATGACATCTTCCTCATTAGATCATAAGTTAGATGATTCACAATACTTTCCCTCGCTTTTCACCATGAGAAGGCCTCCTTATATAGGCTTGGAGAGGCCCAACCACTTGAGATATCTTTGGGGTAAGTTGAGGATTCTCATCCTTCAGTTATGGATCTTCCCTAAGATCATGGCTTGACCAAGGATTGGAATCCAACTACCTTCAGAGATTGAAGGGATCTCTTCCTGATTTTCCTCAACAAGTCAAAACTCGCTCAGAAAAGGTAGCGCTCCCACAAAAGGGGCACCAGAGCGCTATATCGCTACCCTAAAAGGGTGCACAGAGCGCCAACACTCCCTCTTAGTGTAGAGGGGAGCGCTCCTCTCCAAAAATGTCTTTTGAGTGGATTTTCTAGTGGAAAAATCTTTATAAACTTTGTTAACCCATTCCTCTTCTTCCAAATCAGTTGTTTGAGGTGTTTCAAGTGTCCTTCCGATGTCGTTATAGGAACAACATAGACTAGATGGCAGTATGCTTTTTTTGACACTTGCGACACTTGTGACCAAAATGCGACACTTGTAATATTGATAACGATCACACTAGGCCATTGTTGTAATGAGTAATTTTGACGTGTAACAGATTGCCCCCCAAAGTATGAAGTTAGAAGACGAGAATTGATAACTAAATTCTTTGAAGACTTTCAAGCAAGGGTACAGACTCAGAGAACCTAACAGAAGTTGCACACGACCATCAAAAAAATGTTAAGACATGCTTCAAACCCAAGGTAGACATACCTATGCTTGAGTGATAGAGACTTTCAAGGTATTGCCACCATAAATACACTGCGGATCTGTAATTATATTGACAAAGAGATATAGCCACCGAAGATACAATCCGGATATATATTTGCATGACCTGAATTGGTTGCAGCCACGAAGAATACATAGTGGAGCTACGAGATGTCAAGACATAGCCATGAAAAATACAAAGTGGATCTATGTAACAGTATATGTGTCAATGTTCAAATAAACCTCCGTCGCAACCTGGGAAAAGTACATACAATAATGACGACTCAACCCAGGGTCTTCTTACTGATCCCTATGTAGTACGAATCTAACCATGCGAATAGATGTTTTGATGTTGAACACGGCAGAAACCACTTGATTATCGGTCAATGAGGTGAACTGTTAGCAAGTGTGAGGGAGATCACCATTGATGTCAATGATTCCCAAGGTACTTAGTACATTCCAACGAATGTGACTAGATGAGTTGAATTCGAACATCCATGGAATCATCTGATCAAAGGTCAATGATGTTAACCCATTGTCGAACACGATTAGGCCTGCCATTAAGGCATGCAGGTCCCAAGGTACTAACTGGCTTCTATGTCTAATCCCTGGATAATGTGTTGAGGTCGACAAGGATAGACTTATCGCAGGAGGGCCTTGATGTATCCCCCATCAACGACACGAGACTAACATAGAGATGTAATTGGTAGATCAAAAGAACATGGACTGACATGGGTATTAAAACAATATATTTGTGATGGCTGACTCTCGAGGCAGATACTTCCCTTGAACACTGAGGCATGACAACAGAAACATGACATGGACCAAAATTTGATGATGTAGTGGATGATGTGACTCATGTTAGGTGACATAAAGGAGTAAAAGAAACTCAAAGGATTAGCTCAGTGCAGAGGTTCAGTGGATTAAAATGCGTGTAAAGACAAAGTGCCATGCTCAAGGGTGACCATAAGAGTTACTTGGTAATGTTCTCAAAAACTGCTTGGCTTGCTTCTTTCAATTTTTCCCCCATCTAGATAGATGAGTGCCTCTTTTTAATTTAATGAGCTCGAGGAGGGTAACACATGCTCAATATAACTCACCTTCGGTAAGTCCCTCTTCCTTTTTAACGAACTAGAAGAAGTAAGATTTYGGTCCCATATGGGCCCTTCAATGTATGATCGTTTAACGAGTCCAGAGAAGGTAAAATCARTGGTTTTTCATATTTAGAGAGTCTTAAAACAACTTAAAGACGACTCCAATGTTGTCCTTTTTCATAGTGTTAGTCTCGTGAGGCCGAAAAAGAGATAAATTATCACTTGAAAGATGCCCTTTCAAKCCTTTTAACGAGTGGGAAAGGAAGCAAGATCACTCGACAATCTTTTCAGGTTTAGAGAGTCTGAAAAGAKCTTAAAGAAGACTCCAGKGGATTCCTTTTTTGTGTATCCATACAGGTCCGAAAAAGAGATAAAAGTTTACCCAGATACATTCTCATGTATTTACAAGCATGAGAAAGAATAAAGACTAAGCTTGRTGTGCCCTCGTCTTGAAAGCTAGTGGCTTAACTCCAGAATGATCATCAAAGGCTGGAGACATGCCCTCCAAGATTTAATTTATTCACCGACTTTGAGGTTTTCACCAATTTCTCTACTAGATGAGAAAAAGGAGAAGGGTGGATGAAAAGAAGGTTAAAGAGAGGTGACTATTTCATTTTTTAATGAGATTGACATAGGAAAATAACTATCCTCAGGGTTCTGGGTTCGATCCCCAGATTGTTGTTTCATTTTTTAATGAGATTTCTATAGAAAGGAAAACTATGCTCATGGACTCTTCTTGATCATGGCTTCCAAGAGAATAACGCTCTGGAAGGGTACCATGTCAAGGGACAAAACTTTGGTCATGGCTTCCAAGATATCTTCTCTAGATGGAAGATAATCACTCTGGAAGGAACACATGTTGAGGGCTGCGATAGGGGTAAGGAGATCAGGCTCCAATAGCCCTACCGAAGAAATCACCATGTCAACTACATGATCCAAATCATTAGAATTTGAAGGCATGGGAGACGATAGAAAATCGACATCAGGAGGGGAGATAGACTGTATATCTGCCCAAATTTCTTCACGAGGGGGAAGAAAAGAGGATCGATGATGGTTATCATCCCAAGGTAGCTCGTCAATGCTCAACATTTCCATGATAGATTCATCCGAGGGAAAAATTGGGGAAATGTAATTGATGGCCAACGGCAAGGAACTCAACTGTGGTGGCATCGAGCGATTGTCGGGTGCCAATAGATGTTGGTCATCCAAAGAGGGATAAGTAAATTGGATAGAAACGTATGATGTTTTGGCTGAACTAAGTGGCACGGTGTCACCTAGTGCATCGAATTCAAATGGGCTAGGTATAATCCAAGGGTCAGATGATTCCAAATATTGATAAGCTATGGTCGAAATCATATCGACAGTGGAAATATGATGTGTATTTGGTGGAAGTGGTGTAGGGAAGGTACCCACGAGGCTTGAATCTTTCAATAAAACAACACCAACACTTTCATACATGATCTTGTGGTCTCCCAAGAAAGGAATATTGTTGGTAGCAGGAGCGCGAGCATCGGTCGTGAAGAAATCCAACTGATCAATAGTGACAATTTTTCCTTGATGAGGAAATTGTACATATCGAAAGGCCGACGAGGCAATGACAGTCATAGCATAAAACCAACTTCTTCCAAGTAACAAGTTGTAATCAAGGGGAGCATCGACCACCTCGACATCAACAGTAACAGTTTTTCCACCCAATTGGATGGGCAGGGACTGTAAAAGCCCATGGGGATGAAAACCTTTCCCATCGAAGGCATGTAACATCGTTGGGGATTTGTTAAGTGCAGGTGATTTAAAACCTTTCCAACACACATAAGACATGACACAAGTATAGGCTCCCTGATCCAAGATATTTCGGTGGATTTGTTGATTGTGAACAACAACATCAACTTGGAAAGCAAGTTGGTGGGAGAGTCGAGATGTATAATTGTCCAGGTTAAACATGATATGGTTGGACGACTCAGGATCAACAATGCCAATAGTGTCCAAGAGTGTTCTATGTTGACTAGGGCAGTGCTGTAGAACTTCTAACCCAGACACAACACACAGTGCTTGAGCCAAATATTCAACAATGTTGTAGTTCTGGGCGGCACGTGAACTAGGATTAAAGGTAGCTTTGCAGATAGTTCTCTTAGGAGGGCTTAAGATAGAGGTGAATGCACGTTTCTCAATTTGAAGTGGTCTAGATGGAGGAGTAACCGATGGAAGACTAATGTAGGACAATGATGGATATGGTAAAGTATCGGTACCGTTAGTGTCTTTTCCTTTGTCAGAGTTACCTGGTGTGTCGTATGTCTTAGAGAATGTGTTCAAATTAATCCCATTAAACATATAAATATGTGCACTCATCGAGGCCTCATCATGAGGATGGCTAGAACTTCCCCCAGGAGAGGGGGTTTGAGCAACCATGGATTGTTGTTGTGGAAAAGGCTGAGTAAGCACAATGGGTTGTGAATTTCCTTGGAAAATTTTGGCCACTTCTTTGCGATGTGGAAAATATCGAGTGTAGTGATTGTCACCATAAATGATACATGGTAATTTCAGTTTCCGTTGTGATTGTTTTTCGGTAGCAAGTGTTTGAGCTTGATTTTTTGGTTGTTCATTGTTTTTGGTATTTTTTGATTTATTCTTTGTCTTCTTCTTACCTTTGGATTGTTGTGAAGGGAAATATTGAACTACATTCACCTTAGAGATCTGAATTTGAGGTTAGGTAGAGGAGAGTGTGTTCAATTGGGAAGTAGATTGAGTTTTGATGGAACCGATAACACCATCCACATGAGATGTGGATGACAGCTTAGATGGATTGGTATTAGCTTGAGAAACATTCAGAAGCAAATCATACAAAGTACCGGATTGTGAATAAACAAAATTTAAGTACTGAGCCCGAGCAATGTCTTCTTCCCCGGTGACTGCACCACCCATAGCGACATCACAAGTGATCGGGGGTAAAAGTGATTTAGTAAACCATTCCACCAATAATATGTTAGGAATGATTACCTTGATCATCCTTAGTCTTCCTCTCCACTCATGAATATGGTCAGAGATATGCACGGAGTCAGTTTGATGAAGGGAGGTCAAGAGTTCAGTACTCGTCTCGTAGTGAATAGGTATTTGAAAGTGAGGTAGGAAAGAAATGGTAAGGAAATTGAAATTATGAAAAGAAGCACGTGGTAGTTCAATATACCACTTTGCTGCCGAGCCTATAAGTGTTCGCTGGAAAAGACGCAAACGTACAGAATCATCCATGAGGGAGTTTGATGAACAACATAAGTGGAAAGTTATCACATGGTTGTTTGGATCTTCTCCAGATTTTTTGTCAAATTTTGGAATATCAGAAGGAAGTTTAGCTGGAATGACTGGACAAACCGGTGAATGAAAAATAGGATTATTAGTTAACCAAGACAATTCTGGGAGATCTAGAGTCGCAAGGAAAGGTAGTTGTCGGTTAATTTGCAGATGATACTGGTGCGGCATAGGAACACCAGTAGGACCATAAACTGGGGTTAGGTGGATAGTTGTAACTTGTAGGTCCTCCTACATACGGTTGTTGTTGGCCAAGATAAGCAGGATTCGATGATGGATGAGGAACATTTGCATAACCCAGTGGGTTCTGAGTATCATAGGCCAGGTGATTGGCTTGCCCATAAAAAGGATAAACATTTTTCCCTTGAGGATGGTAAGGAGTAGATCCCAAAGGTGGATACACATTAGACCCATGAGGATGATAAGGTTGTTGTCCCAGAGAACTCTAGGTGGTGTTTGGGGTGCTGCCTGGATAAGGTTGTCCGTAAGATGTTTCAGAAGGAACATGATTTGATACTCCTCCTAGTGGGTGATGATACGAGCGCCCCCCAATGTGGGGTTGAATAAAAGTTCCTCCTGAAGATACTCCCCAGGATTGTGAAGGGTTTCCAGCAAACGAAGGTTGCCCCCCTGCAAGCGGTGGATTAACGACTGGGGTATGACTGGAAAACAAAGGCTTCCCTCTAGGAGGAGCATGAAAAGGGGTTTGTCCCCTGGGAGGGGTAGGCCCACCATAGAATGATAGTCCTACAGGAGGGAAATGCTTGTTAGATGGTGGTTTCCCTCCAGCTGGTTGTGTTTGGTTGGCAGGGGTTTGCATTCTCGGGTGAAAAGATGTCCCAGCAGGATCGTGTGGAATATGTAGAGATGTAGAGTAAAATCTTGTAAAAACGGGGGTAGGGATTGAAGTTCCTTGGAGATGAGTAGAGGTGATGAGTCTAGCATTAGGATGGACTTGTTCTGACATAACAGTAGGGTTAATGACCTGATCGACTGGGTGATTCATGGTTTGAACAGATGTTCTTGTTTCACCAGGAGGGTCATGAGGATGAAAGGGTTGTTGAAAGGATTCGAAATGCTCATAGAGATCGTGTCCCGATGAAGTCCTCCATATAGAACGAGCAAGTGTGGGATTTGTATCTATTGTGGTGCTAGGATGAATAGGAGTCCTATACTCATCACCAAAGGTTGGTTTTGTGGATCCCATATATGTTTCAGTAAAAGTTCTCTCTGGTAATCATGGGACCTCTTCGTCTATGACGTTCCCAAGGGAGTCTAAACGAAGAAAAACTAGTTCAAGAGGGGTTACTGACACAGATGTAGTGTGAGGAGTGAGATTTTCAATCGTAACCAAAGCGCCTTCTGAGTTATCTAACAGAGAAGCAATAAGACTTCCAGCGTCAGATTGATTTTCTACCTCTCCATGGTAGTTGACTTTTGGAGGGTTAGGAGGTAAGGGTTGATAGCCTTCGAAGGTAGCCCTTGCATCCTACATGATTGACGAAGACCTTTATCATCTACAGGCTCAATTTTGGAGAATAACAGAACACACTGAAATTATAGGGCCAACTAACGGAAAAGAAACAACATATGCTAATAAAATCTAGGAATCAAAAACCAAGAAAACAAAACCTTCTCTCGATGATTGTACTAGTTGGCGATGGAATCCAATGTCGCGTGATCAAGTCAAGAAGGGACTAGGGTATGGTGGAATAGTTACAATGGTGACCTGCTTAACGAACTTTCACCTTGGTGCAAGATTCCACGCAGTAATTGTGGATTTACCCTCCAAGGAGCCCGAGTGAGTTTGACCAATGTATGTTCCAGGTACAGTGAGACTTCCCTTCATCGCTACCTTGTGTAAGTACCTAAAGATTATGGAAACTAAAGACACCAATTCCCAGTTATTCCCTCGGCGGGTACAGTTGACAGTCCAGTCCTAACGTATGGGCATGATAACAAGTCTAAAATCAACTCGAGAGGATCCCACACATAATCGTGGGTATACCTTCAAGTGACCCCCAATATACGATCTGACAACTACAAACATTTGAACCACGGAGGGATAATATCAGTAATTCGACCGAATGCAACCTCGTGCGTAACCCTTGTGTGAGAGAGGGATCCCAAAAAACCTATACGACAATTGGATTTGACTCTCCCTAGCTCAGTATGCTAATGTTTGTTTTGAAAACTTTGGAGATTTGTACTCACAGCCTAATCTAAAGTTCTAATCCTAGTCTAATGTTGGTGGAAGATCCTAAAAATAAAAAATGTTCTAGATAATTTTTTAATTAGCGTTCATTTTACACCTATTCTTTACTCAAAGGGTGTATGAAAGTGAAATTGATGGAACGATGACTCAATTCCCAAAAAAAATGCATAAAGATGATAATCAATCATTTCTTTTCAATGAATGTCTATTTAAGGGAAAGAGAAAGAGTTGTTTTCACTATCAAACACTAATATGGAATGTCCTCAATCAAATCCAATGTAATGATAAAAACATTTCAGAAATGCCTTCTAATATGCAAAGCAATCACTAATATGTATTTTTGTTGTTTGTATGTGAATGATGATTAATTCAATGCAAAACTTCTCTTTCCAACTAACCTTTTAGATCAAGGATATTCTGACAAGCATAAGCAGATTTCACACAAACAACACACCCTCTTACTATGATTGAAACAAGAAGAAAAAAGAAAACAAAAGATAACAAATAAAATAAAAAATTTCACACAAAAGAAAGATGCTAAGAAAAATGACCTCAAAGAACCAAATGAGATAATTCACAAATTTCTTATGTCCTTCAGTATAGTTTTCACTCAGTCAGATATGAGAGGAGAAAGAAGTGGATTGATTCCAAGTTTTCAACAGAAGAAAAAATCAAAATAAGGAAGAAGGTCAAAAAATCTGAACAACAAAATGATTATTTCTCAGAAAGTAGAGTGTCAAAGGTCAATAGGAAGATGTACTGAAGCACAAAGAAGCTGAGCAAGGGTAAAAATAGAGATTGGATTTCAGAAAACACAACCCTAGAAGTTTTCTTGCAGAGAAAAAGGTAGAGCTCTAGTGTAAGGGGCACCAGAGCATTATAACACTCCGTGCAAAGCCAACAAGGAGCACCAACACTCTGATAACATGGGCAGGGGGGCGCTGGTGTCTTAAAGTCCAGAAAATTGCTCAAAAAGCCAAAAAACTCAGTCAAACTTTGGCATTCACAGTGTATGTGATGGAATAAGGATTCAA
>ML784507.1:39026-93193 GCA_009831015.1 Picea engelmannii
TCTCCATTATAAATTGGCAACTCAAATTTTATATCAAGCTTTAATGAAGGAATTTGCGAAGGAGTTTTACCATGCCCCTTTGGAGAATGGGGAAGATTCTTCGAACTGGTAGAAGAAGAAGAAGAAGAAGAAGAAGAAGATGATGGAGGAGGAGAGGGTGGTGGAGAAGCACCATTCCCTCCATTTCCGCCTGGATTCTTGTCACCACCGCCTCCCTTATGCATTGAAGGGTTAGAGCCTTCACCCTGTGACATCATGGTCCGTTCCATTATGACTTTCATCATATCTCTCATCTGTATGATAGTCTGCCCAAAGTCTTCTTCTTCATTCGGAACACGTTCATGATCTTCTGCATGTGCCATGCTTGGTGAATGTCTCTCTGCAACCTGCGGTGAATGATACTGCTTCCTCCTCGTCGGATAAGAACTTGGCTCCACAAGTTGACCTTCCCCTCGTGTGAGTTTCAACCTTGTGAGAATCAGAAACAAAACTTGCAAACAATCAAGTCTTCAAAACCAGTGCTCTGATACCAACTTGATCTAAAAACGAAGAAGACTTGAAAAACTTGAATAATTATTGCAAGTGAAATGTTATGTGTTTAAAGCAACCGGATCAATTTGCAACACATAGTTAAGGATTACTTATGTAAAATACACATAGACAACAACATAAAACAATGAACATCAACACATAAACACAACAACTTGATAAATGAGTTCACCCCTCTCCGGGCTACATCTCCTGGTCCAGCTTCCAATGGATCATTATTATTAAATTGCTCAAAGTGCTCAAAAACATGCCTTACAATGCTCAAAATGATAAACTGACTGCCCCAATGGCTCCGCAGCATCCCAAAACCCCTGTCTGGGCTCTTTCGGCACCTCAATTGGTCGAAAAATGAGAAAGATATGCCTCCTTGAAGCTTCCTTCTTCCACTTGCTGTCTCTGGTTCTACAAAATGTACTCCTCCTTGAGCAAACCTGGCTCACACGCTTATTTAAGCGTAAAAACTTAGTCCCGTGCATAACCGTGCACCGGTACAAACCGTAGGATGGTTAAGGGCGCGCCAGCCCCTAACCGCCTAGGCACTTGGGCGCATGGCGCATGGAACCATAGGCTGGGCACAAAAGTAGTTTAACCGTTATAACTCCCGGGTGGTTAACCACCGGTCAAACCATACGCATTAACCAAAGGTTATAACATTCCCGCGCACAATTTTTAATACAATGGTTAACATATATAAATGTATATGCAATGTAATACATTGCCATACATTGCAATGTAATACATATAACGCGCCAATAGTTTGGGTGTTAACATATGCAGTCGTATGTTGAACGATGTGTCCACGGGTCGGGGCTTAGCCCCGGCCCACCCCCCTTTCCAACTATTACAACATTTCAATTCAAATATATGTGCGTTGGAATATGAAACAAGGAACACGGGTCGACACAATGGTTAGCGCAATTTGTAAAGTCATATGCTGTGGTGGGAGGTCTGGGGGTCGAACCCCGTGGCCTCCATTAGTTTTACATAGCCTTTATAAGCCAACCAACGGGGGACACGTGGCGCCCAAGCATTGGGCCACGTGTCCTCATACCATTCGCTGCCAATGAGACACGTGTCAACATCCAATTGAACAACCATCAACCAAATAAAAATGCACCACGTCTTCCACCTGCCACGTCATCATGATGGTACGACCCTGCCACGTGTCCGTACAGACTGTACAGACAGGTACAGTCAGCATCCAAAATTTTGCCTGTTTGGCTTGGCGGACAGATTGCAATATCTCCTCCATACGGACTCCGTTTGTGAAAGTAAATATACCGCCGGAATCAGGAAGACGAGACAGACGCAATGGAACTGTTTTCGTTGCATTCCGAGCACTTTGAAAATTGAGCAAAATTTGATCCCCTAATCAATAACATCACCACAAACATTCATGTGAATCATTCAAAGCATGAACATTTAGCATCAAAAGCAAATAAGCTGAAAGAGAAGCTGATTTCTATTAGCCAAAATGTCTTAAGTCTAGTACATAGCTAGATCACAATCACTTCATCAAAATATAACAGTCTAAGTGAGCCTTGCTCAACCATCCGAACCAACTAAAGCATTTGATCTATCTATTTATAACAAAAGGGAGGCAACATCTAGAGGTACGAGCTGGCTTCCTTCCCTTGAAAATATCTAAACATTTATTTGATCTAACGACTTAGTTAACAACCTATGCTATAAAATAGGAAAATGTTGGTTACTAATCCAACCAATCTTCAAGATGAATTGATTCCTTCTTGCTGTGCAACTCCTTGTTTGCCATGTGTCTTTCAAAAGCATGTGGTTGTCCTCATGATGCCAGTTGCTGTTTCTACAATCTTCTCCATCATCAATTATCCAAAATTTGTTAGCTTAGCCCTCCTGAATCTCTTGTGTCTCTTGGTAGCTTCTTTAGGTAGCATCTTGAGTAGCATACTTCACGACTGGGCAAGTAGAAAAGGTAGCACATTTAGGTAGCATCACTGTGCTGCGTATGTGTTCAAACTTCTCTTCTCTGTGAAATATTAGGTAGCGCCTTTACGTAGTGCCATTGTGCTGCGCCTGTGTGCAGGTTCTATTCTCTGTGAAATATTAGGTAGCACCTTTACGTAGTGCCATTGTGCTGCGCCTGTGTGCAGGTTTAGGTAGCACTGTAAAAAAATGCAGTGCCTCCAATCTTGAACATGTGCATAGAAAATAGTGGCCTTGCATAATGTCAAACCCATTATACTTAGGTGACTTGGCAGTACTGTAGGTAGTGCATTTTACCATTGAGGGAGTTAACACTTCAAAAAATCCCAAAACTCTGATAGTTAAACACTTAGAAGCCTGTATAGATGGTAGAGGTAATATTTGAAAGACAATTTACCCTCTCAAAAAGGAAACATCCTCAAAAATAGGGCTCACCTTTCATCAACTATTTTGTTACCTTGACACTTAACCTCACACTCTTTCTGGTAGAAGGAGGATCTTCATTTGGCACAACAAGCTTCTTCTTCCTAGCAATGACTGGCTTTTTCAGTGGGGCTGTGCTCTCCTTATCTGCTGATGTCTCTTTCTCAATGGCAGCTTCAACCAATACCTGCAAGTTTCTTTGAGCTACTTCATCTTGAAAATGCTGCAACTTTGCCTTGAGTTTCCTCTTCTGAGATTGAAAACCTCTATTCTGCCTATAAAGGTTCTGGAGATGCCTGTGAAGGGGCTGGGCCTTTCATGCTGCAAACCTTGCCAAGTCAAGGGTATGGCTATAGCCATCCATGATCTCCTTCATTTTCACCTTGTCAGACATGGCCTCTGTTTTCAACTGAGCCACCTCTTTTATTGCATCCCTAAGTTGTCTGATAAGTCTTTTGAAGGTTGTTAGGACCCATAAATGTCCCTTTTTCACTACATATTTTGCCCATTCAACCTTATCATTCCTAAGCTAAATGACTATTATGATGAGTACTAAGACCCTTTTTCCCAAGGTATGAACTATTCATCTCGCTTTTATATTTTCATTTACTTAGCATGTCTGATTGGTAACGTTCACATATTTTACCCATGAAATGATTTAACTAATGATCAAAATGCTTAGAACAACCCACTTCGAGAAACTCACTGCTGTTATAGCTATGCACCAATCTTGGAAGCTGTTACATGACCGCTGCAACGGATGCCACCAATCCTGGAAGCTGTTACATGACTACTGCAACAGAAGCCCACCAATCCTGGAAGCTGTTACAATAGACGCCACCAATCCTGTTGTTATACGATTGCTACAACACCTGTTGATTATATATGTTGGCTCATGATGTTGATCAAAGAGAGTTCTAGATTTTGTATTAATGATATCAAATGAACAGCTTGAGAGTTGGGGATTCTCAAGACTGCTCTTAGTATGTTCTACTGAATGACTCTGACCTTAAATAGCAGAGCCTTGGTAATGAAGGGGAGGGATTTTTTACTGGAGAAATAAAAGTAACGCTTATTGTACACATACATTTTTTGAAATTGAATGAAAGAGTGGATTGAATTCCTTTAGCAGACTGTAACCTATTTCTTTGAGCGGAATTAGTGAGAAGGAAAGGGCCCACCTTCCTCACTGATTCCCCTCCGTTTTGAATTCTAGATTAGTTGTTTTAAATGCAAATGATTTAATTGTTAACATTTCTAGAATACAACTGCTGTTACAGTTTAGTTCCTTCTTGTTAGATGTGCATAAACTTGTCTCATGAGAATTAGAAGTCAATTGCTGAGCATTGCTGGAGAACTGCTTTCCCTTTTTCTGCATTAGGTTAAAATCTTGTTTCCGAGAAATAAAAGTGTGAAGTACCTTCTTGCAATAAGTAGATTTCCTTTCTGCAAATACCATAGAACTTCTTCCTGCAAAAGTAAATTAGAAAGTTAGATTAGAGTAGGCAATCTAGGGTTCTTATACATTCATCAGTTTAGATTGCAATTATGATTTCAAATATGTAGAACTCCAGCTGTATCAGCACAATTGTGTTAGTGATAATGTTTTTTTTTTTTTAAAACTTCCCTACTACAATTAGATTAGAGATGCTTTCATAATCTAGCATAGACTGTGCACAATTATCTTGAAATAACAGACTTCCCTGGGTTGACAATTTATATTGAACACTTTGATTTTCCATCCAATTAGACAATTAAAGTGCCCAACATTTTGGCACCATTGCCAGGGAAGATAATTATAGATTTTGGTAAGCACATTAGTTTTCTTTCTTAGGAATGAATAGTCTGCATGTATCACGAAACGCGAGAATGAATCCCCCAAAATACTAACCTTATAGGTACCAGAGGACGTAGAGGAAGAAATCCTAACATATTGGGGAGACAAACCATTGTTGATGAGATTATAGCCAGAGTTGATTCTTCTTCAGGATCTATTTTCACCCTGCAAATCCTCCAAGAAGACGTGATCCACAGTCAGCAGAAATACCCCTTCTTGAAACATCATTATCATCAAGGGCTAAAGCTGAAGCTGAAGTTGAAGATGAAGATTTGTCACCAACAAATCAGTAAGCAACACTGGAGAATATTGAAGATCAAGGAAGTATAGCCTGGAACAGGGAAAATCTAGAAGAAGATGTTTATCAGATCAATGGTCGGATAGTCACTAAAGAAGAGTGGGACACTGTTTGGAGAGAAAAATCACATATGGAGAATCAAGGGGATAATGAAGAAGAGCTCCACCAAGAGAATCCACAGAACAATGAGGATCATGTAAACAATGAAAATACTATCTCTACCCTGGTTTTTCCTATTTTTGATGTTCCCACATGAGGGATGGCTCCTATGAAAAACATACCTCTCTCAGCTCTCCCAAATTTTCATGGATTATCTACTGAAGATCAAGATGAGTTTGTGTTTGAATTTGACATTTTGTGTAGAAGCTATGACTACACTACCACTGCGCATAAGCTTAAACTGTTTCCATCTACATTAAAGGGTAATGTGTTAAGATGGTTCATGAGCCTTGGAGGAGAAAACATTTCAACATGGGTGCAAATGAGGTAGCTTTTCCTGAACAAATACCAAGACTACTATCGAACAAGGGAACAAAGAGAGGAACTATTCAAGATGTCACATAAGGAGGACGAGACCCTTGAAGACTTTGTGGAGCGACTCCAATAGAATCTACAAAGGTCTGGACATTCGGATGTAAGTAAGGACATTCTGAAAACCATTTTGCTAAAAGGAGTTAGAGAAGATTGTTTAGATATGATGAATATGCTTAGAAAGGGAGATATATCTAAGGAATCCTTTGAGAACATTGTATATTTCTGCAAGAGATGTTCTTGAGGATCTACAAGGAATAAGTCAGCTACAAAGGATACCACTTTTTCAAGGGTACATAAATCAACCAATGGAGGAGCAACAAGAGCATAAATAGGTAATCTGTTAGAAAATTTCAAAAAAGAGATGATTAACTCTTTTGCCTCACAAATGGATACTTTGCAGGTCAAACAAAAACAAGCAGAATCAGAGCAAGCATTATGCATTTTCTGTCTGAATTACAGAAAGAAACATCCACCAAGGGAGTGCCCACTAAACAGTGTCCAGGTTTGCCTTATTTGTGAATTAGACCATGCCACTGACCAATGTCCCTCTCTACCAGGTGTAAAAGCATCAATGAAGGCAACTAATGAGGAAGCATAGGATATCTATCTAATAACACAAAGAAGACAATGCCAACCAAGAGGTCAAGGTATGAACTCTCAATTCTCTCCTCCAACATTTAATTATTGGAACAATCAACTACCATATGGCCAGACGAATGCCCCCCCTCCAAATCAAATGCCACCCTCTTATCAGGATCCCAATGCATGGTTACCTATGCCCCAACAATAGAATCACTATGGGCAATGGAACCCATACGGGAGAATCCCTAAACAACAACTCAATTATCAAATCCATCACCAACTAAACCCCTATCAACAACAGTTCCAACCCCCGTACCAACAACAACAACTGCAATTGCCTCCCAATGCCTCACCAAACAATCCTCCCTTACGACCTCAGATTCCTATGCAACCTAACCCAAACCCAAATAATAAGGCCATTCAAAACATAGATGTACATAATGTGCTAGCCTTATCTATTACTCCTATGCCTTGTGATGAAATAAAATTAAGATCAGGGAGAATAGTTGAGCCAATAATTGAAGATGCTCCATCTTCAGAATCAGATAAGGAATCAGGAGAGAGACCATCTACTGATATAAAAGAAATTGACCAACCTATTGTTATAACCCTAATTTGCACCATACATGCTTACCTGGCATCAGACCATCTTAGATCCCTTCTTTGCCAAAGCACTGCTGAAAAACTCTTTAAAAAACCTCTTTTATAAGGGCCCATGCACCCTACTCCATTACTGCACGTGTGTACATGCTAGCTGACCTAAAAAAACCCGTGTGGACCTACAAGAGCATGAAAAAAGGAAAGTTGCAGACATAACACACAACTTTGGGTGAGTTAACTGAAACTCCCGACCATGCATGGCCAAGGGTTCGTCCAAATACCTAGCTTCTTCTAGCCTATAAAAGAAGGGTTAGGGGTCCCATTTGGAAGAGGAGAATAAGAGTAAAGAAACTCTGCCCAATTCCACATTCCCATTGTCCCAACCCTTTAGCCATCCTTGTGCAAGAAGAGATACAAAGAAAATAAGTTGGAGGACATTTGAAGAGGAGCCCAAGATCAGGTTCGCGGAGTAGTGGCCGGTCTTGACATTGTAAGTTGATTCATTAAAGTTAATAATAAAGAAATGCTTTTCCCATCCCACTATATGAGTTCTTCATAGTTTAGTAAATATATGTTTGAATCTCTAACCCATTAGTCTGTAGGTAAAATGCATGTGTAGTTTGTTGCTTGTTTTGTATGCAGGTCATCCTTGGGAGGAGAGCCGTTAACAAGTGATCAAGCGTGAAGAAGGATCGACATGGAATGTGCGGAACAAGGTATGTTGGTCAAACCATGTATTTGCTGAAAAGAAATGGGGATTAGGTCTGGGACGAAGGTAGAAAGTAGGTTTCGTTTGGTCATATCTGCATGCATAATATATCCCTATTTGCTAGTCCGTAGGGGGATTTCCCACCACAACAGAATTGGCGACCATATTGGGGAAGTCTCTACGGTTCCTGGGAATATTTTTGGGTATTTTTAAAAGACTGGTTTTCTTTTCTATTTTTTGAAGTTTTTGCAAAGTCTGAGCTAACAGAGATTCTGGTCTTCCATACCAATTATCTCTATTATTTGCTTGACTATATTTTTTCGAGACCCACAGAGGTCCATGTGGCCTGCATAAGGTTTGCATGCGTGTACTCGCGCCCTACTTTCTTACAGCCCACGTGTAAACGCTAGCTGAAGAAGTAACAATAGTGTGTAGATTCCAGAATTTTTTTGAGGTAGTCGTGCTCTTCCCTGTCAGAATCAGCCATTCTCAGGGGTTTTCTGGAACTCTTTCTAGTCTTGGTTGTTTGTAGTATAATCTCATATTGTTTTTTTTTGCAAATTTTTTCCTTACATTGTTTTCTTTTTTTCGGTTAAAGAAAGTGTCTAAGCCTTCAAGAGATCCCGATTCTCAATATCAGTGGTCTCTTCCTGGTTTGGATTGTTTGTTGTTATTTGTCTCAGAGTTTTAGAGATACACGCGGCCCGTATAAGGCCAACACACATGTACACGCCCTCTGGCTCTACACAACTCGTGTGCACATGCTTGCTGTTGAATTATTAGTAGTGTGCTTGTGCAGGATAGTTTTTTTTTGAGGGTGAGGCAATCATCCTTTCCCTTGACAAGAGTTATACCTCTCAGGTTTTTGAATCTCTATCCTAGTAGTCAGTAGCTTAAGTCTCATCTCAGCCATAGCTTTCTTTTTTCATTTAAAAGTTTTCATCAAAATTTTCTTTAAGGTTTTTAGACAAGTGTGAGAGTCCTTTTTTAAGTTGCTAGTGTGTGATTTCTTGAAGTGATTCTTTGCAATCTGCGATTAGGCCATAAATTTTTCTTGGTTTTTGACTTGTTGATATTTTTCCTTTTTGCTTTGTGAGCATTCAAATAAAAAAAAAATAAATCTTTCATTTTCTTGTTTGGTTGAAAAGTGTTGTTTTGCATTAGTAACCAGGGAAAAGTCTTTTCTTTCCTAAGTTCTTTGTAGTTTACTTAGATCATAAGTAGCTCGTAGTTGACTGAAATTCTGCTTTGAGTTTCCTGTTCAAAAATCTTAGAAAATTGTCTAAATTTGAAAAGTTGTTTAAAATTTGCGTTAAGTGAAGTTTTTTGTTTCTAGCTTTCTTTTCATTTTTCCTTTCGTCTCTCAAACATCACTAGTTTCACTTTCATAACCTTTGACATAAGACAAGCTATAAAATTAACGCTAAAATCTAAAAATCATTAGAATTTTATGTTTGTAGGGTCAACCAATTAGTTCAGGATTAGGTTGGAGAGGAAACTCTTCAAGGCCATTAAAATCAAACATTGGAGTCTAAGTTAGGGAGTGTCCAAGTCCAGTATCGTGAAAGTTATCTGGGACCCCCCTCTAATGTAGGGTATAAACACGAGGTCACGTGCAGAAAGGTAGCGGAGATAACCCCTCCAAAGCTGGACCAATCGTAGTGGAGAACACATATAGAGGGCTTGTCTTGGGATTCCGTCGATTGCATTTGCCATGGAGCTTCGTGGGTCTCAAATCTGTTTGAGGTCCTCAGTTGTCTTCTAGACCACTTGCTCTCTATACCCTTGACAGGTTTCGGGCTCGATACCCTGATCATTGTGGTCTACTCGACTTTCGACTGTACCCGCCTGGTGACTGTTCGCGCGATGGCAACCTAGTTGCCTATCTTTTTTAGGGACATACACAGGTGACTGTTCACGCACTGGCAACCTAGTTGCCTATATTTTTTAGGGACATACACAGGTGACTGTGGGGTATACCGCGGTACCTAGGACAGACATTGAGCCATGATTTGTAGATTATACCTGGAGGGTGCTTCCATTTTCGAGTTGCACTTGCACCGATAAGTTTCTCTAGTGTTGGTTGTTGTAACTATTCTTCCAATTAATTTAATGTTTGCCTGTCTTATCTTATAGGGAATTTTTTTAGTGTGTGTTGTTTTGAATGATTAAAATGCCCTAGAGTGTCTTTGATCTTCTTACACTGTGGAGGATCACAAGCTCCGCCGGTCACGAAGGTTTCTTGGCCTGCCACCAGTTACATTGGAGCCACCCCTGCCACCACTAAGGCAAAAGCTAGACCAACAAGGGTCTTTTGAAGCGACCGGGTCAAAAGAAATTGTGCCCGACCAACATCCAGAAGAATCAATCATTTTAGACCTTGGAGCAAAAGCCTTTGGTCTCATTGAAACCTCCACCACTGATCTTTCGACACCCACCATCGTACCAATTCATCCTTACGAGTGCCAGATAGTGTCACACGTAGCAATGGAAACAAATGCTGTTACTCCTTCTGGGAATTCTTCAATTCCCACTACGGTTGTCACCACATGAGAGTTTCCACCTCCTAACCCACCGTTACCGGTTCGAGCCACCATGGTCTCGACCGCCTCTACATCGCATAGTGGTCTGATCCTGTCTTTGGCGGTGGCCACAACCCCTTTTACACCAAGTACGACAGGCCCTCCGTTCTCATACGGGATGCTTAGTTCAGGTACAAGTCCTGTACTTTCCTACTCCACTTCACAGACTTTAGGTCTGGGGGCAAGGAGCTCTAACACTCCTCTGCAAGGTCACATGGGGGGAACTCCTGCTCCTTTTAACGCTTTCCCTTATGGGGGAGGTCATATACCTCCTTCGTCCCCTTTGCTCGGTGGCACGCATCAACAATCCACCAGGCCACCTGCATACCATAGTTTACTTGGAGTGGGGAGTCAATGACCACCTTCGCATAACATGTCGGTAGGTTTGACACCATTTTCTTTGTTTGGTGCATTTGTTAACAATGCCTTCTTGTCAGCTGCTTCCCAAATGGGGGCAATCCCGGTCTCAGACAATCTATTCCTATGCAGGGTACTATTCCTGCATAGGGGGCACACCCAGGAACTTCTTCTGCATCAGGGCCTTGGAATTCTTGGCAGGGATCTGTTCCCTTATTCGAAATGCCGATCTGGGGTAATTCTTTCCACAATCAATGGAACCCTGGACAAAGTACTATGCCTATACCCACGGGACCGACATGGGGCAACCCTTCCCAACGTCCTTCGAATGTAATCCATGCCCAACCATCTATGTCCTATTTTGGAAATCAACCGATGATGTCTCCTCACACGCAAAATCCATACGTTGGCTATGGCCATGGTTTTTACTAGAATCCGGGCCAGCAGCCGAACTTTTCCTGGCAACTTGGTGCCAGTCAAACTCCAGGTCCGTTTTTCCCAGGTTATCACCAACAACCCAAACTACCTTTCCTGGCAACTTTGCATTTTCCAGACTTGACAAGGTTGTTGAATGACCCTATCTGTCACAATCCACATTGGCCTCCTATGCCGATGAAGTTTTGGACATCCCAAAGTTTGAATCCAAGCCTAACGAAGATCCAGGAGATCATGTGACTACCTTCCATCTTTGGTGCTCATCTAACTCATTGAAAGACAACTCCATACAATTGCGATTGTTTCAACATACTCTCATTGGTAGTGCCACAAAATGGCACATTGAGCTTGACCGCTCAAGATACTCTTCCTTCGGTGAATTGGCCATGGCTTTCCTAAACCATTACTAGTTACCTGTGAGATATGATGCTGGCACAGAATTGCTGGCCAATTTTTCACAGACAAAAGTGGACCATATCTCTAATCACATTTGAGAATGGAGACGCCGAAAGAGCTTAATTAAGGTACCAGTCCCACCAGCATTCCTGCTTGAGTTGTTCCTTAAGTCTTTGGTCCCACAGTTGTCGAAAGACGTCGCGACGTCGGGAGTATTTTCCGAAGAAGACGCCATCATGAGAGCTCAACAAATTGATCTAATTTATTCTTAGTCCGGTTTATTATACGAGATCTTGCCAGATGCACCACACTCAATACTTGATAAAACCAGACAGAGAGCTGGACCACATGCCGATGGTATTGTCGGTTCAGCACAAACAAATCCCACTAAGCAACTAATGAATCAATTGCAAAAATTGTCTATACAACACATAGCGGCCATCCAAACTACTGCTTTGGTTGCTCCCCCTACCAAAACGTCGGATATACACACAATGCAATCGACTAATCCAAAGGCCACCCAGCAGCCTGAAGGAAATAAAAAACAAGGAAAGAAGGGTAAGGGGGATAAGAAACCCACCGATAATGATGGCGGGGGAAATATTGAGAAATGGAAGGTGAGGTATCCATGCAACCTATGTGAGGAGGACCACCTGACCCACCTTTGTCCCCGGCTTGCAGAGGCCCAAAAGTTTGTGACACAACAACAACCTGTTGTGTTAACCAATCCATTCCAACATGGGCAAAATCTAACACAGGCCTCTACAAGCATGGAAGGGGGCAGCCAAGGACCTTGTCCGCCTTCGAACAACCCCGTATCCATGAACGTATATTTGGTGAGAGGTGATGCTTTTATATCGACTAGAGCGCATGACTATAGTAAACCAAGCACTTCTGAGAAGGGTAAAGAAATTGAACTCCCATCTCTTCCTCTACAGATTGAGAAGACATTGGGCAAAACAATGACACACATCCCCAAAGGCGCGTTCAAAAAAGATTCTCATAACCAAAACGCAAGGGCCGCCTAGAACTACTCTGTGGTGGAAGATTTATCACAAACCTCCTGTGTGATGTATGCTTTGGAGGTCCTCCAAAGCTGTCCTTCCCAGAGGAAAGCCTTGTTAACTGCTTTAGGATCTACCGAGATTTGTGATCCGGGTACAATCATGCTGGATACAACCAACTTAAAACCTCATCTGCCTTACCACGTAGCGTTTCAGATAGTAGTGGCTTATCCCACGAAATTTTTTACTTGGAATATCTTCCGCATGGTGGTTGATGAGGGCGCCTTGACATGAATTATGTGGTTGGCATGTTGGAAGGTCGTTGGCCAACCCGTTTTGTCTCCGTCACCTACTCTCCTTACTACTTTCGACGGTCGTTCATTCCGACCACATGGTATCATTCCTTCTTCCCCCGTGCAGTTAGGAGGGAAGACCGTGTGTGTCGAGGTAGAAGTAGTTGACGCACCCCTCGACTATAATCTCTTGTTAGGAAGGAGGTTGACTTATGCCATGTTGTGGTTACTACAATTTTCCAGGTCTTGTTGTTTCCACACGAGGGCCGGATTGTGACCATCGATCAATTGTCTTTCTCTAGACCTGACCCTGCATTAGGGGCATCCACGATCTCGATGATTGATAATCCTCAACCAGGTGTAATCAACGTAAGGGTTGGTTTGTGCCCATCTTTGATGGGTACCTTTGATTACCCGCCCCCTCAAGGCGATATCAAGTTTATATCCAATCACCATAAGGTTGAGATTTTTCAAGTTTTTTCGTTCTGCACGACTTACTTCGACGATCCGTGGATATTTCCTTCCCCATTGGCCATGATGGATGGGACAGGGCACCTGGGCATGTCCATGCCCTTATCCGTAGCTAAAGTAGCGTACTCTTTAGTCCAGCAAGCTTCATCTAACACTGATCCAACTCCTACACAAGAGTTCGATCCACTTCTAGAGCCTATTTGGGCTCAGGGTTCTCTAGCTGACGCCGATTCGTTAGACTTGGTCTTGCCCTCTGACGAAGCAATAAGTGAAGCAATGACTAGTCTAGACAAATCCTGGGAAGATCTTCATCATAGATCATACTTCCTCCCAGAGTTAAGCCGAATCGAAGAAGGAGAATTCACCGTGATTATGATGGGAGATTAGTCTTGTCCTATTAATCTCTTAGCTACCCACGAAGTTTATGCTGAGGGTAATATGGCAACCATCGCTGAAACCATACCGATCAGTATCTCTCGAAACCCTGGCATCGTGGAGAATGTTTTTGTCGGAGCTGACTGTTCCTCTGGAGAGATTCAACTCTATACAGATCTTTTTAAAGAATTCCGCGACGTTTTGCCTGGTCTTATGAGTAAATGCCAGGTATCGATCCAAAAATAGTTGAACATGAAATCACAACGTATCCTGATGCCAAGCCTATTCGACAAAAGATTCATCTAGTTAATCCTAGGAAAGAAACAACCATTAAGGTTGAGGTTGAGAAATTGCTAAAAGCCGGGTTTATCTATCCTATTCATTTGACCCAATGGGTGCCAAATCCTGTGCCGGTCAATAAAAAACAAGGCACGATTTGTGTATGTACTGACTTTCATGATTTGAACAAGGCATGTCCCAAAGATAATTTTCCCACACCTTTCATCGACCGGATCATTGATGAATGTGCTAGTTGCGAGGCCTTTTCGTTCATGGATGGTTTTTTAGGATATAATCAAATACAAATCCAACCCGAAGACCAACACAAAATGAGATTCATTTGTCCTTGGGGTACATTCGCGTATCGTAAGATGCCTTTTGGTCTTAAAAATGTTGGAGCAACCTTTCAGTGGGCCATGTCTTTTTCTTTCCATGACCTCAAGCATATAGTCAAGGCTTATTTAGATGATTTATCATCTCGATCTCACAAGAGAATGGATCATCCCACACACCTCTGTCTTATCTTCGAACGTTGTCGCTACTTTTGGATTCGCTTGAATCCAAACAAGTGCAGCTTCTGCGTAACATCATGACGTTTGTTAGGTTTCATCATATCAACGACAGGGATCATGGTCGATCCTCTCAAGGTTGAGGCAATAATTCAGTTACCTCCCCCATGCACAATCCTTCAACTTTAGAGTCTACAAGGCAAGGTGAACTTTTTAAGATGCTTCATCGCCAACTATGCCAAGATCACCAAGGGCTTCATGCGCTTACTGAAGAAAGACGTTCCCTTTTATTGGGACGATGCCGCTCAATGCTCTTTCGACACATTGAAACATGCCCTCACAACTACCCCTCTACTCTGGCCACCTAACTATAAAAAAGATTTCTTATTATATCTGGATGCAACAGAGTCAACCATTGGCATGGTTTTAGTTTAGGAAGACGACTTGTTCTCAGAATATGTGATCTATTACCTGAGCCGAGGCCTCGTAGGACCGAAACTCAATTATTCTCATATTGAAAAACTTGCGTTGGCAACAGTTCCTGCTGTTCAACGGTTCCGTCACTATGTTCCGTTTCACAAGACCACTGTCATTGCTGTCGTGAATCCATTCCAGTACATGTTGACACGATGGGTAATAGGTGGCAAGATCAGTAGATGGATCGTCATACTCCAAGAGTTTGACGATTTCCATACCAGAGCTTGTGGTGGTCATTTGTTTGGGTTGGGAACAACCCAAAATATTCTACGAGCAGGTTACTTCTGGCCGACACTTATCAAAGATTGTATCTCATTGGTCAAGAAGTGCCACCTGTGCCAAATCTTCTCTTGGAAGATGAGGGCACATCCCACTCCCATGTTTCCTATCATCACAGTTGGTCCCTTCACCAAGTGTGATATTGATTACACTACATGCAACCCTCCTTCAGCAAGGGGGCACCGCTATATCATCGTAGCTGTAGGCTACTTCACAAAGTGGGTTGAAGCTCTGCCAATGTTTAAAGATGATGGAGAGACTGTAGCTCTCTTTTTATTTAACCAGATAATAGAAAGGTTCGACGTCCCAAGGGAGATTGTCACTGACCATCGCAGTCACTTTCAAAACCAGATGATGACTGAGTTAACATCAAAACTTGGGTTACGGCAGGAAAATTCGTCACCCTACTACCCCCAAGCAAATGGTCAAGTGAAAGCTGTAAACAAAACTCTTAAGGCCATTCTACAATGAACGATCAACTCAACCAAGTCAAATTGGCATTTGATGTTATACTCGACATTATGGGCTTACCGAACGTCTGTTAAGACTACAACCAATTTCTCACCTTTCCAACTTGTTTATGGGCTGGAGGCAGTCTTGCCCATCCAATGTCAGATCCCATCTCTAAAGTTGGCAGTACAATTATTGTAAGACACTTCTCCACTTGAAGAACGGTTAGTATACCTTGAGCAGCTCAATGAGCAGTGTTGTGATGCGGCCCTGGCCAACGAGGCTCACAAACATAAGGTCAAGTGTCAGTATGATAGGTCCATTTGTCCTCAGATTTTCTCTGAAGGCGACCTTGTCCTGGTCTATGACCAAGATAAGGACCCCCTGGGGGTAAGAAAATTCAAACCCATGTGGTTAGGACCTTTCATCATAAAAGAGATTTTAAAAAAGGGCACTTATTGTCTGGTTGATTTTGAAGGGAATGCTTTGGCGGAGCCTAGAAATGGGCTCTACCTCAAGAAGTATTACTCATAGGCAGGTCACTGTGGGTAACTTTTTGTAACATATGTATAGTCTTTGTACTATTACTTTTTAGTTTCTTTTAGTGTTATGGATGTGTCGTTGATGTTATCTTTTGTCACTGTGGCAGATGTCAAGTGATTCTGAGGTGTTCGTTGGGTATGCAGATGGTGCTAGTCGGCACACTTGGAGGCTTGCCTCTGCAGCTTGGGTAATCTTTATGCCTCAAGGCCAACTATTATCTTCCGGAGGTATATGCTTAGGTGACACCACAAACAATGTCACCGAGTATAGTGTAGTTATTGAGTTGCTTCGTGATGCTTTGTCATTTGGTATCTCTCATCTCCGGGTCTATCTCGATGCTCAGCTGGTTGTGTCTCAGTTAAACAGAGTATACCGGGTTCATGATCCAACTTTACATCGACGATTCCCTAGGATACATCTCTTAGAACAACACTTTGATTATATTACATATTTTCATGTTCCTAGGAGATTAAACCAAGTTACAGATATTCTAGCTAATCAAATTTTAGATTGGCATCTTGCACACATATAAAAGAACATTCACATAAACATGTAAATACATTTTTTGCACACATGATCCATAAGACACAAAAGACATAAAAACCATATATAATATCATAAAGTAACTAAAGTACATAGATGGACGCAAGCGCCTCAAAAATATGACCAATAATGAGTCACAGGGCTTATACCCTCAAAAAATATATATATAAGTAGTGCTCGTGGCATGTAAAATGTCTAGCTAAGGTCAGGGCCTTTGGACCCTATTATACTGATCCACAGCGTTGACTAAACTTCGAAACAACCAGACCCATGTCCGTGGTGCCCCCACTACATGAGGTTGCATAGATGATGGCAGGTCCTCAATCTATGCCATAGGGACCATGCGAGTGAGAGCAGTAAAGTTCCGCTCGACTCGTCTCAATACCCTCTCAACCTCCCCAGCTGGAAGATCTCCTGCTACTGCTGGTCCCCTTACAGCGGTAGGTGCGGCCCTTGGCTGAGGATGACACCTGTTCCTCGCATAGTCAGCTGGTCGCACTGGTCCCACATCTGCACATAATGAACACACATCCGTCAAATACTCTGGTGTAACAAAAAAATGATATATATAACAAAAACAACATAAAAATTACATATGTTTAACAAAAAAACAAACTATAAAGGTAGAGACTTACCCATCTCCCCTCGCTCCTCACCAGGAGGTATTGGTATCTCAGGGTCTCTTGAGAAATCAATCCCAGCATAGGGGTAATCCTCTATAACCAGAATCTGTCGTGACAACCACGCGAAGAAGTCATCGTCGAAGGACTCATTGGTCCTTCCGCCACCCTGTCCCAGCAGTCATACTGCCCATCTACACATAGCAGGAAGAGAGGCCTGATGTCCTCGTACCACTACTCGAGGACTAAAACTCAGAACTCTCTAAAAAAAGAACGAGCACATAATGGTCCCAAACCCAAAGTTCCTTTGTGTCCGCAAATGACAATCTGTAAACTACCTCTTCATACACTCAAGCAAAGTGGTACTCCAATAAAAAATTTGTGCATTTAAGCACTGGACTGCAAAGTTTATCTATGCATAGGACACCTGATGTAGAGCCGCAGAACCAGTGATTCGCCCAATAAGAAATACTATTGCCTGTAGCGATAAGTCAATAATCTTGATTATGGAAACCTACGAGCTCGAGCGGTCTGTATCATCCGCACAATATAGACCTATCAATTCCGCTATGTTATGTGGCCATGAAGGAAAAGTCTAGAAGTTGACTGGTTCCCCTCTCCTGGAGAGGCCAGTCAAAAAGTAAATGTCTTCGGTCGTGGGCACCAGTGACTGCCCGTCTAACATGAATGCCTCTGCATCCGGATGCTAGTAGTCAACCAAGGCATTCAGTAGCCTAGGTTGTGCCCACATAAAAGGACATAGAAAAAACTCGAGTTACCCACACTGCATCAAGGCAGCCACAGCATTGGGGTCTTCCCCAACCAACTCACTAACTTCTTCATGCTCTCTTTCTGTCCAGTGGACATACATCCTACAAAACACCAAGGTTCAAGAGAGTTAACCCTTGATTTTTAAGCCTTTTTCATTCAATAAGGGGGTCCACACGGGCTGTAATAGTGATAGTCACGTGTACACATGTGTAGAGTTTAATCTACCCGAATGTACACGCGACTTGTCCTGAGACAACCTGCGTGGACCTAGGGTTGACCTTTTAAAGGTCGACGCCCCCCTAAAAAATGAAACCCAATGCAAAAATAAAGAATCAAAATACAAGATAAGAGAGTTTGTACTTACTTGGTCCAAGCAGAAGTTCGTTTCGTCCACTGTAGCTCCCAGAATCATCGCTTTTGACAAAGGGGGTCTTTTGGCTCCCGAGTCAATTTCCAAATCAACAATGGTGATAATGAGCTGCCATCTTCTATTTATAGACTTTTTGGCCTCTTTTTGTCACTTTTTTTGGCCTCCCTTATCATTGTCTTTAAACCAAAAACCATTTAGAGTGATTCAGGAGTTGCATGGGAGGGATATGATCGGGTATTAGGACAATTTTTTTTGAGTTTTGGGTAATTTTCGACGGTCCGTGAAATTGTTTTTCGAGGATCAACTTGAGCATATAGGTTAGGTTTCTACCCTGACTTTTGTATCTCATTGTCTTTTTCCTTTGACATAGGATTGATCCCATCAGGTTGTGACACATAACCATCATAGCTGCTTTAGAAGTGTCACGACTTGGTGGTAGAGCTTATCGGAACATGGATGCCCTAGGTAGATCCTGGTTGCATTATGGTGTCCATGATGCCTCTAATCACTGTAGGCTCGAGAGTCCTTGTAGTTTTTATTTATTATGAGTTTGAGCCTCATTTGCATGCTTCTTTTTCGCTCTTAACCTCACCCTCAGGACTCCCAAAAAATATAACATGTCTTCTTTTAAGCCCTTTTCAGACCATCTAAACATGAAAATATTGCCGAGCGATCTTATGGCCTTTCATGCTCGTTAAACTGAAATTTGAAGTCACGTCTATCTAACGGTAGTTTACTCCTTTTTCGGTCCGGACGGTCAACTGTACGAACAAAGGTATACTCTATGGAACTTCAGTTCTCTAGAAGAGTACTCTCAGGTATTATTTTAACCCTTTTTCGGGCCCGAAGGACTAAATTTATGAAAAAGGAACCCCCACAGAGTCCATAGTTAAGCTCTTTTCAGACTCCCTAAAATTGAAAAGATCGCCGAGTGACCTTATTCTCTCACACTCGTTAAACTGGTCCAGAAGAACATTCCTGACGGAGTCCATAGTTAAGCTTTTTTCAGACTCCTTAAAAATGAAAAAATGGCCGAGTGATCTTGTCCTTATCACACTCGTTAAAATGGTTTTGAATATACGTCTTGTCGATGCTAGTTTACCCCTTTTTCGAACCAACTAGACTATCTTCGAAAAAGGTAGCCCAATGGAGTCTCCTTTTATGTTTTTTCAGACTCTCTAAATATGAAAAACCACCGAGCTTACCTTCTCTGGGCTCATTAAACTTACATCGAAGGACGTTACCATTGTGTGTTTTGTTAACCGCGTTTGCATACCTTATACGCCAGCCTTGTAGCAGTTTGCTTCTGCGTCTTAACACCCTTGGCCCCCGGAGGATTTTTCCCGAGTATCATTATTTTGAACATCAGTCTTGTCCTTGCACCTTGAACTTGTATGTTTGTCACACTCGTTCCTCCATTGTAACGTAACATTCCTTTATTCTTTTTTCCAAAATTATTGAAAAAGACAAAAAAACAAATATACCCCAAAAAGAGGAAGGGAAAAGTATTTTCTTTATTGGCAGCATAATGAGTCGCCCTTGGATAAAGCACATCTATCCGTTTGTTCTTCAAACTATGGGATGTAATACAACCTTAGGAAGCTGTTCTCGCTACATAGAGTTGTGTGCTCCTCCATTTGGTTATTCTTCCAAACATATGGAGAGTTTGCGTTGCCTCCTGCTTCGTAAACTTATGATTAATGCCATGATTCCTAAGTCTCATCATTTGTCATGCTATTGTCCAAGGGAAGTTTCTACCAAGCTTGATTCGGCCCCTCTGTAATTTGTCTCTTGCCCTCATACCCGACCATCTTGAATGTCCAATCAAGTCCTTGTTCAAAATCAATGAAGCCTTCAGTCTAATCATCAAGATTATCTAGTCCATGACTGACAAGCCATCGAAGACCTCTGGGTAGTGAAGTCGTACACTCATATTACACTCCTACCTTGAGTTTTGAAGATTTTGAAGTTGTTGCTCGAGCTCTGAAGATCTCATCTCCAACCATCAGGCCGTATCAGCTTCTAGAATATGGATACTCTATATGTATATCTTTTTGATTTTGAGATGTAGCTCCACTGTGTATTGTTTGCGGCTACAATTTATATAGTTATTTGACATGGATCTACAGTGTATTTGATTGGTAGCCATGATTCTATTTTATCCCGAGCATGGGTATGCCCGCCTCGGTGAGACATTTGTTATTTTGCAGATGGCGCCTCCCGGTTCCTGGTCCATCGGCTCACTTGTTCGACACATTAGTAAAGATTGGTAATGTATTTCGGCCATCAAATGCTCTTCTGACCTCACACATTAGGGGGCATCTGTTATAACCCTAATTTGCACCATACATGCTTACCTAGCATCGGGCCATCTCAGATCCCTTCTTTTCCAAAGAACTGCTGAACAACTCTTTAAAAAACCTCTTTTATAAGGGCCCACGTGCCCTACTCCATTATTGCATGCGTGTACACGCTATCTGACCTAAAACAACCCACGTGGACCTACAAAAGCATGAAAAAAGGAAAGTTGCTGATGGAACACACAGCTTTGGGTGAGTTAACTGAAACTCCCAACTATGCATGGCCGAGGGTTCGTCCAAATACCTAGCTTCTTCTAGCCTATAAAAGAAGGGTTAGGGGTCCCATTTGGAAGAGGAGAATAAGAGTAAATAAACTCTACCCAATTGCACATTCCCATTGTCCCAACCCTTTAACCATCCTTGTGCAAGAAGAGATACAGAGCAAAGAAGTTGGAGGACATTTGAAGAGGAGCCTAGGATCAGGTTCACAGAGCAGTGGTTGGTCTCGACATTGTAAGTTGATTCATTAAAGTTAATAATAAAGAAATGCTTTTCCCATCCCACTATATGAGTTCTTCATAGTTTAGTAAATATATGTTTGAATCTCTAACCCATTAGTCTTTAGATAAAATGCATGTGTAGTTTGTTGCTTGTTTTGTATGCAGGTCAACCTTGGGATGAGAGTTGCTAACAAGCAATCAAGCGTGAAAAAGGATTGACATCGAACATCCGGAACAAGGTATGTTGGTCTAACCATGTATTTGCTGAAAAGAAATGGGGATTAGGTCTGGGACGAAGGTAGAAAGTAGGTTTCTTTTGGTCATATCGACATGCATAATATAACCCTATTTTCTAGTCCGTAGGGGGATTTCCCACCAAAACACCTATTATAGAATCAACAGACCCACCATTCCCCGAAAGACTGAAAATTACCAAGCCTGTGGAATTACCATCTTTCAATCTCCTAGGAGAATTGCAAAATTTGCAAGTTAATATTCCACTACTGCAAGCTATAAGGGATGTCCCTATTTATGCCAAGACTGTGAGGTACCTCTGTATCAGAAAACCTGGATGAAAACCTAAATATCCCATCACAGTGCATGTAGTGGGGGATTTTTCTGAGCTGATGTTAGGCAAAACTCCACCTATTAAATATGGTGACCCAGGAAACCCTACAATAACTGTTAAAATTGGACAGACATCTATTCCACATGTACTAGTTGACTTAGGGGTAGAAATTAACATCATGCCAATAGAAACTATGTAGTTGCTGCAACTCAGAACACAAATCCAACCTACTCCTACTGTTCTAGAATTAGGTGAATCCGACCAAAAGGAGTAATCGATGATTTAGTCATTTCAATGGACTCATGGGAGTATCCTGCTGATTTTGTCATTTTGCAACCCAAATCTCGTCTGGGAGGCCATCCTCTAATTCTGGGACGACCATGGTTAGCTACAACTGATGCTTTCATTGGTTGCAGATCTGGTTCCATGACCATCTCTGATGGTTATGACACAAAAAAACTTACCCTGTATCCTCATGCTACACCCAGTGCAGAACCTGAAAATTCTCTATGGATGGACACTGAGGATGGAAGTGATCTGCCTGTGCTAACTATAGGAAAGGCCCTGAGTTTCAAAGATGATATGGAGAATGAGTTAATCAACTGCTTTATTTGTGACCCCTCTGTTGTTACAAAGAACACACACAACCGATTGATCAGAGTCTTTGATCCTATTGCCCATGAAGAAATGAACTTGGAAATGTTCTCAGAAACTGCTGAAAATCAAATTGATTCAGCTGTAACAACAACCGTTGTAACAGTGAATGCTATAACAACAGATGACGAAACAACAACAACTGAATTATTTCCTAGAGGCAGTTCTAAGAGTGTCACTGTGGAAGTCGAACCTGAAAAAACCTTGAACATCAATCCCAATATCTCCACTGCTGAAACTCGCCGATTGATGAAATTACTGACTGTACATAAAGAAGCATATTCCAGAGATTAAATGGATATGAAATGCATTCCCTCTAAACTATGCACCCACCATATATACATCAAAGAATAATTCCGATTCATTTTCGAACCGCAAAGGAGGATGAACCCAAACCTTAAAGAAATTGTTAAGGAAGAACTTTCGAAACTTCTCAATGTCGGATTCATCTATCCTATATTAGACAGTGAGTGGATATCACCACTGGTTATTGTGCCTAAAAATAATGGTAAGTGGAGTGTGTGTGTGGACTATAGAGCCCTGAATAAGGCCACACAGAAGGATCATTTCCCTCTGCCATTTATTGATCAGGTTTTAGACAACATAGCCGGAATTTTTTTTCTTCTTTCCTAGATGGATTCAGTGGCTATAACCAGATACAAATTGCCCCACAGGACCAAGATAAGACCACCTTTACCAGCCCTTGGGGTACATTTTCCTACAAGGTTCTCCCATTTGTCTTGTGTAATGCACCAACCACTTTCTAGAGAGCTGTGATTGGTATTTTCTTTGATATGGTGAATGACTGTATGGAAATATTCATGGATGAATTTACACCTTATGGTATTGATTTCAAAGAAGCTTTGTCTAATCTGGAAAAAGTGCTCAAAAGATGTAGACAATATCATATTTCTTTAA
Organism: Picea engelmannii; assembly: GCA_009831015.1. Lineage (NCBI taxonomy): Eukaryota > Viridiplantae > Streptophyta > Pinopsida > Pinales > Pinaceae > Picea > Picea engelmannii. The sequence goes on from ML784507.1 coordinate 62,215, forward strand.
GTACATAAAAGTGCCATATGATGATGCGCGAAGGGGTAGTGCTGGGACACTTCATCTCTTATGTAGGGATTCAGGTAGATCCAGCCAAAATCCAGGTAATTTTGGACATTCCAACTCCATCAACTCAGAAAGAGGTAAGAATTTTTTTAGGGCATGCCGGGTATTACAGGAGATTCATTAAAAATTTCTCTAAACTTGCCTCTCCATTGTTTTTCCTACTAACAAAAGATGTTGACTTTCATTGGACTGACAACTGTGAATTGTCTTTTGCAGATCTTAAACATAAATTGTCCATAGCTCCCATCTTAAGAGGGCCCAATTGGGTTCTGCCTTTTCACATTTCTTCAGATGCCTTAGACACTGCAATTGATGCAGTACTAGGGCAACAAGAGGACAAAGAAACCTATGCTATCTACTATATCAACAAGAACATGGCTCCTGCTGAGTTAAATTACACAGTTATTGAAAGAGAATTCTTGGCAGTAGTTTATGCAATCAATAAATTCATGCATTATGTAACTGGTTATCCCACATTTATTCATACTAATCATACAACCATTAAATATCTAATGAATAAACCTATTACTAATGCCCGAGTGACAAGATGGTTGTTACTACTGCAAGAATTTGACATCACTATAGTGGATAGACCAGGAAAAGAAAATGTGGTTGCTGATTTTCTCTCAAGATTACATATAAATGATGATAATTCACCTGTAGATGATTCCTTTCCCGATGAACATTTGTTTGCAGTATCTTCTCACTCACCTTGGTATGCAGACATTGCTAATTATTTGGTTGCAGGGAAGGTACCTCCACATCTATCTCCTCAAGAAAGAAGGAATATTATTCAAAAGAGTGCTAGGTATAGTTGGATAGGAGGATACCTCTTCTACACAGGCCTGGACCAAGAAATCAAGGGATGTGTGAGGGATGGTGAAGTTTATGATCTGCTGAAAGCTTGCCATGATGGTCCTTGTGGGGGTCATTTTGCTGATAAAAGGACCGAGCATAAAATTTTAAGGATGGGCTATTTTTGGCCCAACATATTTCAAGATGCCAAGAAGTATGTCCAAGCTTGTGATAGTTGCCAATGCATGGGTCAGCCAACTCACAGGGATGAGATGCCTCTCCAGTCTCAGGTAGTGTTAGAGCCTTTTGAGAGATGGGCCATGGATTTTGTAGGACCCATTCACCCACCTTCCAATCAGAAAGTCTATATATTGGTCTGTACATATTACATGACCAAGTGGGTGGAGGCAAAAGCACTTATTAGAGCCTCAGAAGAAGCTATCTTAACATTCCTGTTTGAAGATATATTTGTTAGGTTTGGCGTTCCTAGAGAATTGGTAATTGATGGAGGACCCCCTTTCACATCATATAAATTTGAATCTCTACTCAGTAAATATCATGTTTTACATAGAATAGCTTCTCCATACCATCCATAAGGCAATGGCCAGGTGGAAAGCACCAACAAAGTTATCAAAGCCATTCTTAATAAAACAGTGAGAGAAAATTGTAGGGATTGGTCTGAAAGATTGCACGAAGCTCTATGGGCTTACCAAACTACTTGGAGGAGCACAACTGGTTTTTCTCCTTACGAGCTGGTATATGGAAAAAGCCTTGTTTTCCCCATTGAATTCAAAATCAAAACCTTAAGAACTGCATCAACAGTCAACCTCGACTTGACTATGGCATAGAACGCTAGATTGCAGCAACTCAACGAGCTTGATGAAAAGCGTTTGGATGCCATCCATCAAACCATAATGATTCAACAACAAAGAACAAAATGGCATGACCAAGTCATCAAGAAGAAATTATTCCAGAAAGGATATTGGGCTTTGTTGTATGATTCACGCTTTAAGGAATTTCAAGGTAAGCTGCATACATGATGGATAGGGCCTTACAAGGTAGACACCGTTTTTCCCAATGGGACAGTCCGGTTGATTACTATTGATGGATCCAATACACAGTTACATGCAAATGGTCATCACTTGCGTCTGTATCAGCATCCACTATCCAAGGCAGAATTCAAAACTAGATGTACAATTTATACAGGTTATCAATTCTTAAATGGAAAGGAGCTTGCTCCTTCCCCTTCTGAACTTTAGGACTTCTTTTGCTCAGACCTTGTATATAAATAACATCAACAAAATTTGCATTTCTCTGTTTTTAGTTGAAATTTCTCTATTTTTCTTTACTATGCTAATAAATCTTTGAAAGGTATCAGGCGGTTATGTGTGTACAGGTGGATTGATGAACAACAAGGTTGAGTAGCGCAAAACGAGTCAAACGATTAGTTCATGGAAGTTGAAAAACTTCCTAGAAACTAAGTAATGTAGCGTTTGGCCGATTTTTATATTGTTACACCCCTTTTTCGCTAAATTGGCCGATTTCCATGCTGTTACACCTTCTTCCGATAAATTGGCTGATTTCCATGCCATTACACCTACCTCTGCCATTTTTGCTGAAGAACCTGCTGATACACTAATTGCTGTTATTCTTTCTTGCCACTTCACTCTTTCTTTTTCACATTTTTGCCGATGCTGCTACTCCAACCCTCCATTCTTTCCATGCCACAACACCACTGATTAGACAATACTGATGCTCTCTATCCGAAAGTGCTACTTCATAATGACTTGACTTCACATCCGGCGATTTCCAGTTGGCTAACTACAGTAAGGACTCTGTTTCTTCTCCAGTTGTCATTTCTCTCATGATCCTTCATCATGTCAGCTATTCCGCGCAACTCAGATGGCAGTTGGATAGTGCGGTTACTCCGACAGGTCATTATGTGCGGTAAGATATGAGGTACGTGATTAATCCTATGTGTTAAAGTAATGAATATATAAAATAACGGTTTCCTATTTACTAATCGGTTGTCATAAATTGATGCACTTGGAGCCAATCTGCTTAGTTGGGGGGGAAGACATAAATCTATCCATCCATACCAAATTTTATACACACCTCCACCACCTTTCTGACCACTCTTCTTTTTACTGAGACACTGTATTCTTTCTGCAAACCACGTTCGAGCTTGTTGTGTCTCTGATTTAGGTGATAGTTTCTACTCCTACGTGTTTGTTAGACTCTCAAGCAACATCATGGGAGGATCAACTGTGAGATATGAACCCACAACTCTGGACAGTTTGCTGCTACACCCAGAGGCCTACCAAATATTTCTCCAGGCTGGCTGGATATCGTATTTTAAAAAGTTGAAGGGGTTTAATGAGGATGAGGTATTGGATTTTAGTCAAAATCTTACCGAAGGGTATTCAATGGTGAAAGGGGTAAGGATTCCAGTGTAAGAAGAAAACATTGTTGATGTAACAGGGTTGCCAAGAACAAGAGACTGATCGTTTAACAAAAAAACACATCTTTCGGATGCACAAAAGGGTTTCCTCATCAACACTGAGCAAGTTCAAACCAAAGGTAGAGGTGCATATGTCAATTCCTTACCAGAGCCATGGAGGAAAGTCGCATAATTTCTTAAAAGGTACATTACCTGCGAAGGTCGATACCAAGTTGTTTATTTTTCTGATTTCATCTTATTATCATATCTGCGACATCAAAAATTCATAAACATTCCTTATTTTCTCCAACATTCATTGCATAACATGGCTCATTTTGTAAAAAAATCCAAGAACCCCAAGAACTACATTTCTAATCACAGACTCATCGACCTATTAATTCACAGAGGTATGGGCATTTCCAATAACCCATTACCTGCTGTAGCAGACTAGCCACATTCTGTACATACATATATGATTGCACCAGTCCTTGAAAACACAACGCATGGACCTCTTCCTGAGCCTCTGCCCTCAGCTGCAACAATAGTCTAAACCCCTACTGTCGTTGCCTGTAAGATGACTCAAAAAAGAAACCGCATAACCCGAAGCCATCCTGGCACCAGCCAGACAAGCCTCAATGAAATTGCATTGCAACAACTTGTAGCTGTGGTCGAACAAATAGATGAACAACCAACCACTCGACCAAGACATGCATCAAAGCACTTGGCTGCAACACCTATCATTGAAAACCTACCCCTTGTCTCTAAAAAGAAAACCCCTGCTCCTATCTCTGGATCACCGAGAAAGAGAACAAGGTCAGCACGGTCCATTGCGACACCTATCATTGACAACCTACCCCTTGTCTCTGAAAAGAACACCCCGGTTCCTATCTCTGCATCACCTAAAAAGAGAGCAAGGTCTGCACGGTCCACTGTAATATCAAGTCCGCTTACCTCCTATGCTGTTGCACCGACATTCACACAAAACCCTCCTATTGTTGCAACATCCGATCAAGCGCCTACTATCATTACCAGTGCATTTTCTCATAAAATAAAACGTCCAATAAAGGGAAAACCTCAGAGAGCCCTTGACCAAATTTGATCAACAACAAATCAGATCCCTCTAGTTGCTGTGACAGAGAATTCTATAGAGGTACGAATACCAGGTTTTACTTTATGCATAGAACTTTAGGAAACTATTCTCTCCTTTCATAATGAATGTACTCAAATCGTAGCAGAATCATCGGCTCCACCTGATGATTCTGCGCATCACACGTCCATTGACGATGTCTAGATCATCACAGACCCTAGGATACCAGAATATCCTCCTTGTGTGGTTGAGGAAGAACGCCCCATTCCTCCTCCAACAACAAAGAAGAAAACCCCTGCTTTCGTTTCTATTTTACCCAGGAGAAGAACCAGGTCCACCAGGTCTACCGAAGCTGCAATTGGATGGCAAGATGTGGAACAGGCTATTCCTATTCTTCGTCCACCATCCTCTATGGTTGATGCAGGGACGGTTCCACATGAACCAACTGTCCAAGTGGCAACTGTTCCACAAGACCTAGTCATGACATATACCGCTGTTACACAAGAACCAGCTATCTAGGTCGATACTGTTACACTAGAACCAGCTGCTCCACAGAGGATTGTCCCACCAGAGCTAGTAATACCAGAATCAACTATCCATGTCGAGACTGTTCCATAAGAACCAGTCCTGACAGACACAACTGTTACACAAGAACCAACTACACAACATGATGAGGATGTGCCACTTGCCCAATTGTTTTCCCAAATAGAGAGAAGGATCAAGAATACAGAAAATTCCAGAATCACTGCACTAATAACGGAGAATGATAACCTCAAAGCAGAGTTAAATACCCTGAAACAAGAGGTGGAGGCTGCTCGACAGAAGAATCCAGAAGGGATAACCTTGGACATCCTAGCACTGACAAAATATGTTATGGGCAGAAACAAAGAACTCATGTGATTTGAGTGTGGAAACATTTACTTTGAGGCACGATATGAGGTAGTCAAAGTTCCAGTCGCTAAAGGACCAACAACTGTCTCAATCAAGACTGAACATGAACTTACTGCTACACAAAAATCAGTGAAACAGAGAAGATCTCAATGTCATAAAACAACTGCTGGTATACCCAAAGATTGCAAACAAGAACCTCTGTTTCCTTCATGAGTTGTTACTCAAGCAACTCAAACTGATTCTGCTCTCAAAGATAAAGAAACTCGGACAGATCGTTGACACAACATTTTTCAATATCGACATTTAGAAATTTCTCTTAGCAGTTTTGCACTAGAGGAGACAGTTATCTACTTCAGCTACAAAGTAAGGTTTGAATGTGTTTTGCATGAGGACATGCAATGTCTTCAGTTGGGGGGCATGTTAGGACCCAGAAATGTCCCTTTTTCACTACATCTTTTTCCCATTCAACCTTCTCATTCCTAAGCTAAATGACTATTATAATGAGTACTAAGACCCCTTTTCCCAAGGTCACATATGTTACCCATGAAATGATTTAACTAATGATCAAAATGCTTAGAACAACCCACTTCGAGAAACTCACTGCTATTATAGCTATGCACCAATCTTGGAAGCTGTTACATGACTGCTGCAACGGATGCCACCAATCCTGTAAGCTGTTACACAACTACTGCAACAGAAGCCCGTCAATCCTGGAAGCTGTTACAACAGACGCCACCAGTCCTGTTGTTATACGACTACTGCAACACCTGCTGATTATATATGCTAGCTCACGATGTTGATGAATGGGAGTTCTAGATTTTGTATTAATGATATCAAATGAACAGATTGAGAATCGAGGATTCTCAAGACTGCTCTGATTATGTTCTACTGAATGACTTTGACTTTAAATAGCAGAGCCTTGGTAATGAAGGGGAGGGAGTTTTTACTAGAGAAAGAAAAGTAATGTTTATTGTACACATACATTTTTGGCAATTGAATGAAAGAGTGGATTGAATACCTTTAACAGACTGTAACCTATTTCTTTGAGTGGATTCAGTGAGAAGGAAAGGGCCCACCTTCCTCACCGATTCCCCTCCGTTTTGAATTCTAGATTAGTTGTTTTAAATGCAAATGATTTAACTGTCAGACATTTTTAAAATACAACTGCTGTTACAATTTAGTTCCTTCTTGTTAGATGCACATAAACTTGTCTCATGAGAATTAGAAGTTGATTGCTGAGCATTGCTGGAGAACTGCTTTCCCTTTTTCTGCATTAGGTTAAAATCTTGTTTCCGAGAAATAAAAGTGTGAAGTACCTTCTTGCAATAAGTGTATTTCCTTTCTGCAAATAGTATAGAACTTCTTCCTGCAAAAGTAAATTAGAAAGTTAGATTAGAGTAGGCAATCCAGGGTTCTTATACATTCATCAGTTTAGATTGCAATTATGATTTCAAATCTGTAGAACTCCAGCTGTATCAACACAACTATGTTAGTGATAATGTTTTTTATTTTATTTTAAACTTCCCTACTACAATTAGATTAGAGATGCTTTCATAATCTAGCATAGACTGTGCACAATTATCTTGAAATAACAAACTTCCATGGGTTGACAATTTATATTGAACACTTTGATTTTATATTCAATTAGACAATTAAATTGCCCAACAAAGGTCTGACTGTCAGGAGGAGCAGTGACATGCACAATCTCAATAGGTTTTTTCTCAGTCTCCTCTTCCACATGCATGGGAAGTGCCTTGTCTACCTCATCAGGTTTCTTGGTGGCTTCGCTTTTACCCCTCTTTCTCTGCACATGGGTTTCTTCTTTTCTTTCCACATGCTTTCCAATGCCTTTAATCTTCTTCTTTTTCACAAGTATTTATGGTATGGACTATTCCTCAACAACTTCCCTAGGAATTGATGACCTTGTAAAAGGTCTTTTACCCTTGATTTTGACTACTGGAGGAGAAGAGGGGAAGAATAGCTTCTTCCCTTTCTTGGATGTAGCTTTGGTAGAAGAAGGAACCTCTTCTAACCCTGGTGGAGGAGGTGGTGAAAAATCTCTTTGTGGGGAAGGACAAGCTTCCCCCTTAGCTCCCGTGACCTGCTTGTTGACCTCTGAAACCTAAACAAGGGGCTCTGCCCTTTCGCTTCCTAATGGTCCATGCTTTAATAGCACTGGTGGGTGATAAAGGACTTGCATTCTATGATTGAGGAGTTAATGTTAGATCCAACTTGAAATGAGAAGTGACAAAAAAATTCTCCAATGAAATCTCTTTCTTACCCAATTCCTCAGAGACTAGCATTCTGATCAATCTAGAGTGGAAAAGGCTAGAATCCACATCCTTAGATTTGGATTGAATCCTATTTGACATCTTACCTATGCTCCTTAACAAGTAATAGGGAATATTCATCTCAACTTTACCAGTAAAATGTAGCAAAAGCCTTATGTGGTACTGGTACAAAGTGTTAAATCTTCCTTCACATGTAAAATATCTCTAGACGATCTTCAAAATTTTGTCAAACTGTTCAATCAATTGACCCCTTATCACTCCTTTAGACAAATCATTGGCTTGATGTTCAGGTTTAAAGATATCTTTAGCATAGGCTGAACTCAAAGCCATGGCTTTGAACCACTTTTCACCTGTAATGGGGATTCCTGATGCAGCTGAGATAGAGGCTTCAATCACCTCAAATTTCGAATCCCCAACCTTGGTTCTCCTGCCATCAAAGTGTGATTCAAACTATCTTGTTACCTCTGGATAGGCTCTCTGCATATTCTGGCAAAAAGAGAAGCATCCCACTCTTTGAAAGACATCCCTTTCCATGGGCTCTATATCAAAAAGATGCATGTCCACAGGTTCTGTCCTAACCACCTTGCCACCTTTTTGTGTCTTCCTCGATCGAGGAGTTTCCATGGCTTATAATGCGAGCTTTTAAAGGCATATGGGATAGTAATAACCAAGAAGACTTTAAATCAGGCTTCAAATGTACAAGGCTAACCTTTTAAAATAGACTGGTGTTGGTAAGCCAAGCTTGACTATGGGAATTACACCCTTAGATTTGGACTGGTATTTGAGAGTGTAGACAATGAGGGGGTAATCCGTAATTGGCCCTTTGCAATTGTGTAAAATTCTTAACTCCAAAATGGAAGGAAGCAGGGGAGACACAGAGGGGGTTTAAGCAGCGCCACTGGGTAGTGTGATGCATATGCAAAGGATAGGCTATTTAGGTGCTTGCAACTTCAATGGATATGGAAGACAAAAGTAATCATACCTAGATACATGCAATGGAGTTCACAGGTCTGAAAAAGAGAGGAGACAAGGCTATCATGTAAAGACGATTCCCTTACAACTGTGCAAGCTCGATAAACCAAAACCTTAGCGAAATTTTCTTGTGAAAACTAATATGTAGAGGGAGCAACATGGGATACCCGTGGAGTAGACACCTGTTGGAATGTTCAGCGAAATCTCAAGATGAAGTTGCGAACATTTTTGATCTAAAAATGAAGAAGACTTGAAAAACTTGAATAATTATTGCAAGTGAAATGTTATGCATTTAAAACAACATGATCAATTTGCAACACATAAATTAAGGATTACTTAATGCAAAATACACATAGACAGCAACATAAACAATGAACATCAGCACATAAACATAGCAACTTGATAAAGGAGTTCACCCCTCTCCGGGCTACATCTCCTGGTCCAGCTTCCAATGGATCATTATTATTAAATTGCTCAAAGTGCTCAAAAACATGCCTTACAATGCTCAAAATGACAAACTGACTGCTCCAATGGCTTCCCAGCGTCCCAAAACCCCTGTCTGGGCTCTTTCGACACCTCAATCGGTCGAAAAATGAAGAAGTTAGCCTCCTTGAAGTCTCCCTCTTCAACTTTGATGTCTCTGGTTCTACAAATCGCACCCTTGCTCTTGCAAACCTGGCTCACACGCTCATTTAAGCATAAAAACTCAGTCCCGCACGCAACCGCGCACCGGTACAAACCGTAGGACGGTTAGGGCGCCTCCAGCCCCTAACCGCCTCGGCTCTTGGGCACATGGCACATGGGACCAAAGGCTAGGCGTAAAAATGGTTTAACTATTTGAACCGTGCAAACAGTATAACTTCCACGCAAATGTATAACCACGCGCATTACAAATCGTGGGTTAAAGTATTACAAACCCCGCGCAAATTGTATTAACACATTTTATATAATATACAATGCATTGTATTGTAAATGTAATGTAATACACACGCGCGTGCCAATGGTCGGTCGTAATATATGGGTCATATGTTAAACAATGTGTCCACAGGTTGGGGCTGTGCCCCGATCCGCCCCCCTTTCCAATTAAAACAACACATTAATTCAAATATATGTGCGTTGGAATATGAAACAAGAAACACGGGTCGGCGTAATGGTTAGCGGAAATTGTAAAGTCATATGTTGTGGGAGGTCCGAGGGTCGAACCCCGTGGCCTCCATTAGTTTTACATAGCCATTATAAGCCAACCAACGAGGGACACGTGGTGCCCAAGCATTGGGCCACATGTCCTCATACCATTCACTGCCAACGAGACACGTGTCAACACCCGATTCGCCAGCAACCATCCAACCAACAATTTCCACGTCATCATCGTACGGTCGTACGGTCCTGCCACATCACCGTACGGACTGTACGGACTATACGGACAGGTACAGTCAACATCCAAATTTTTTTCCTGTTTGGCTTGGCGGACAGATCACGATAACTCCTTCATACAGACTCCGTTTGCGAAAGTAAATATACCGCCAGAATCAGGAAGACGAGACGGACACAATGGAACTGTTTTCGTCGCATTCCGAGCACTTTGAAAATTGAGCAAAATTTGATCCTTTGATCAATTTCGGCCCTCGAATCTACCTCAACATCAAATTTGGTCGCATTGTTGTCGCCTGGTCAGAAATATGAGTTTGAGCAGCACAACATTCATGAATTTTTCAAATCAAAAATCGTTATTAGGGCTCGTAAATGCAAGATCTTGGAGGTATCTTTAACCGACTCCTGGCACTAAAAACAAGGAACATGACATCAGTCATGGTAATTATAACTCATGGTGGAAATCATGATGAATGGGTAAGGAACTACAGAACCACCCGATGAGTGAGCATCGCTCCTGTTTGAAAAATGATTGGACAGGTAAGGAAGGACAACAAGGCATTTTCACGAGGTCATGAGTGAAGAGAATGGTGTGTGTCATCAGTCTAGTCATGGGAGGGGATGGATCGATCCTAATGACACATCATGAAGGGGCCCAAAACTTTAAGTCATGAACTAACAAGGGTTTAAGTCCAAAAAATCAATTTGAGGATCAAACATGAGCCATGAATCAAAAGTTTATTTATCTAAGGGGACCTAACAAACATAACTTTAAAGGGATGAAAATTAAAAAATTAAAATCTAAGGCTTAAAAAGGATTAAAACAAACTAAAAGACCCAAGGCAATTTAGTGTGATAACATTGGCTCCACAGGGGATGGCATGCCTCCTCCGGGCTGCCAATAATGAGTAGATTTAGTGCCTTATCCTAGGGCTATGGGTTCAGTTATTGAAACAAATATAAAAAGAAAATGATATTTACAATGACATGAAGAGCCACTCAAGGCTCAAGCAAAGTACTTTTTTAGGAAATGCCCATTGACAAGGCCACCGAAAACCTCTTCATTCTCCATATTCTGCAACTTGAAAGTGTTATTAGAGAATACCTCATAGATTTTGAAAGGAACGATCCATAAAGCTTCAAATTTACCGTGCTTGCCTTTATCTTGCCTCGGTGCATCTCACTTGAGCACTAGATTGCCCAATTGAAAATCCTCTTTGTTCACTTTTTTGTCGAAACCCTGCTTGATCTTCAGTTGATGGTCATATGATTTGTCTACAAGATTCTTCCTAGTCTGCTGCACTTCAACCACCTGCTGAATCCTTCTGATAATATGATCAGGCTCCCCTTGGTAATCTTGGAATAATTTTTCCACAGGTAAGTCAAGCTGAGAAGGAAAAATGGCTTCAACTCCATACACCAGCTGGAAAGGGGAAAGTCCCAGGGACCTTTTTACCGTCACTCTGTCATCCCATAGAGAAAATTTGAGTTTTGAGTCCCATGCCTTTTTGTTATCCTCTAACAACTTTTTAATGATCTTTATAATGCTTTTGTTTGAGGATTTTGCAAGCCCATTTCCCTAAGGATAGTAAGGGGTAGAATGAATCAAAGTGATCCCAAACTATTCACAGAACTGAATCAATGGTTCAGCCTTGAAAGATGCAACATTACCAGTGATGATTCTGTCAGGACACCCAAACCTTGCCATAATGTCTTCAAGGAAACCAATGATCACTTTGTGGGAAGCATTGCTTGTAGGAATATCTTCAATCCACTTAGTAAAGTAATCTGTAGCAGTCAAGATCCATCTATGTTGACCACTGGAAGCGGGATGAATTTCCTTGATAAAATCCAGGCCCCACTGCTGGAAAGGTCCTGAAGGTGCCACAAGATTTAATGGCAAAGACTTAAGCTCCTGTTTTCTAGAGAACTTCTCACACTTAGAACATGCTCTGATTTTAGCACAAACATTAGTGAACAAACTGGGCTAGAAGTACCTAGCCCTGAGAATCTTGTATGCCGTGTTTCTCCAATAATGATTCCCCCCACATAGATTTTCGTGGAAATTAGACATAAACTTTTGGGCCTCTTGGGGGTCTAGGCATCTCAAAAACACTCCTAGTGGATCCTTCCAATACAAAACTTGATCAACAAGGCAATATTTTATTGATTTGAGTTTTAAGGCTCTCACCTTGTTCTTTTACATACCACTTGGAGGCTGTAAATTTTGCAGAAAAAATATAATGTCCTTGTACCAGCTGCAATTTTCTAGAGCATAGATGATTTGAGAAATTCTATCAGTTATTTCAGCCTGCTGATTTTCTAAACAAGAGTGGATGAAATTCACCCCCAATGCTGAGCAATTTGATTCAGCCAAGAGCTTGGCTAAACCCTGGCCTTTAACCAATTTGGTAGGCTTAATTTCCAAATCAAATTCAAGTAGTTTAGCAACCCAATTGCTCCTTTTTCCATCTATATCAGGCTGAATAAGAATTTCTTTTACAACAACTAATGGGACATAAGCAATAACTCTTGAATGCAGGACATAAAATCTGAAGGACTTAAGAGATTTAACCAATGCATAGGCTTGCTTGTCCATGATGTCATATTTTAATTCAATATCTCTCAATGTCCTGCTGAAAAAGGCAATGGGCTGTTCTAAGCCTTCAACCTTCTTCTGCAATAGGACTGCTGCTACCATATCAAAAGAGGCAAAAATAAAAAATAAGAAATTCCTTGGAGTAGTCTAGGCTGACAAGAATCAGAGCTTCAGTCAAGGATTTCTTTATTTGATCAAAAGAATCATGAGACTTAGCAGTCCATTTGATTTCACTATCCTTCCTCAGCATGGCTGTGATATACTTAACCAACTCGGCAAAATTTGACACAAATCTTCTCAAAAAATTGATTTTTCCCAGAAAAGATTGAACTTGTTTTTTGGATCTAGGAAGTGACAATGTTTGTATAGCTTCAACCCTGCTGGAATCAATCCTTACCCCTTCAGCTGACACAATATGCCCCAATAATTTTCCTTCTTTCATGGCAAACAATGGTTTTTTCGGATTCAAAGAGAGGCCAAATTTTCTGCATTTCAAGAAAACCTTTCTTAAGTGATCACATTGTTCTTTATCATACTGAGAGTACACTGTTATGTCATCTAAATAGATAACAACAAACTTATCATTCTCTCCAATAAATTCTATGTCCATAACTCGCTGAAAAGTTTCCCTTGCGTTCATCAAACCAAAGGGCATCTTGGCATACATAAATGTACCCCAAGGAATGGTAAAAGCCCTCTTCTCTCTATCTTTTGGCAAAACAGAGACCTGATTGTACCCAAAAAAACCATCAACCATGGACATCCTAGATGCTCTTGTCGCCTTCTGTAGTATGTGCTCCATCTGGGGCAAAGGGTAATTATCCTTTTTGAGCTTCTGTTCAGATTTCAGAAATCAACACAAAGTCTGATTTCTCCCTTCTTTTTTCTTACTGGGACCAAATTGGCCACCCATTCAGAATACCTCAAAGGAATGATAATTTTTGCATCTAAAATCTTTTTAACTTCTTTCTCCATGACAGGCAATAACATAGGATTGATTTGCCTGAAGGGTTTGGTTTTTTCTTTTAATGGAATCTTGTGCTCTATAATGCTTGTGTCATAAGTTCTAAGATCTTCATAAGTCCAAGTGAATACATCAGCAAATTCCTTCAACAACTTAGTATATTCTACCCTCTGCTCTTCTGAAAGCTACTTGACAATTCGACATATTTTAGATTTTTTTCAGTTCCCACATTGCACTCTGTTATATCAACATCATCGGTGGATACCTTCCATTTCATTGCCACATCATTCCCATCAAACAATCTTTCCAAAGGAACCAGTCCCTTTGGAATATGATTTCTATGTAGCTGCACAATATGATGATTAGCAATTTTATTAAGGAAAAATCGGCATGAGGAGTAATTTCTGAATCATGATCCTGATCAATGTGTAATGCAGAAAACTCATCAACCGTCTCGAGGAAATTTTTAAGCTCTAAATCATCTTTGAACACCTTCCAATATTTTACATTGTCCAGTATAGAAGGCCTATATTTGACTTCTACATCATACTTGATCTTGGGTGGTATAGGAATTCTGAAGTTGCTTGTTGATACAACCAAAGAATCATCCATGGTATTCTCTTCTCTAGGAATAAATGATATGTTAAAAGCAGAGAAAAAACTATCCACCAAGTCCCATCCTTCATTTCTGTAAGATCTAAGCCTAGGGTGATTCTTTTGATAAAGATTTTTAATTTGATGGACTATTAATTCAACATCCCAAATACTGATAGTTCTTTTATCCCCATGTCTTTAACAACCCTCAACCCCAAGACAAGAGCCTCATACTCTGCCACATTATTAGTAGTCTCAAATTTTAGTTTATATGACAAAGATATAGTTTCTTGAGTTGGTGAGACAAATACCACCCCAACACCGACACCTTCCTTGGAAGAGGCTCCATCAAAGAACATCTTCCAAACATAAGTGGTTAGAAGAGGCTCCTCAGAAAAGGTAGTAGACTATTTTTTTATTTCTAAAGGGGCTTCAAGAGTGTCAGTGAGCTACAAAATGATAGATCCCATATCTGTATCAAAAGAAAAAGCAGGGTGATTTGTGGGGTTTGCTTCATCAATAATGATGTAAGACAATTGAGCTTCCCTGTAAATTATTCTATGATCTCCCCCAAAAATGAGAATAGTAGCACAAGAGAGATCCATTTGCAAGGTTACACCAAGTCTTTTTATCCAGGATCTTGACAAGAGCATGCCAAACTTGGGGGGAACATCAACAACTACGATATCCATAAGTATACTTTTCATGGGCAACTGAAATAAAGTCACCACCATATCCTTAATGACTCCAAGACACTTCACTTTTCTAGAGTCAAAAGAATATAAGTGATGGTAAGTCTTTGTCATTTCTAACCCAAGTTCATCCTTAATAGATTTTGGCATAAGATTGTGGGATGCCCCTGAATCCATGAGAAAATTGTGCAACACCTTATCATGTATATTCAACGAGGTATAGAAAGGTGGGGATGAATTGTCTCTGTGTTCTATCAAAGGACCTAAAATTACTGCTATTTTTTCATCTTGCAGATTTATCAAATCAGTGGCATTTGGAGATGATTCAGGCTGTAGCATTTTGGATAGATATTTTTTAAATTCTTCAGTTTTTATCAATTCCAAAAAAGGTACAGGGATCTTTATTTTCTGGATCTCATTCTCAAAACTGAAGGAAGAAGAAGGCTTCAAGATTTCTTTGGTTTCATAAAAAGGATTTCTAAGAGTATTTTTCCTTGCTACTCACTAGCACAACCTTGGCAAAATCTTCTTTTTGGGAAGGTTGATTAGGGGCATCCGTTTTTCCTTCATTCCTTTTATATCTTAGATTATATCTATTAGTATTTTCTTTTGCTTTCTCTCCCTTACTTAACTCATTAATTTGAATATCCATCAAGGATTCCTCATAAGAGGATTGAGTCAAGTGTGGGGATGGGGATGTGTCACCTAAGCAGTGAATCTCAATATCAAACTCTATCTCCTCTTCTTCTTCATCAACAACCAATTTTTTTTGGAAAGGAGCTTGTACCCTCTGATCATCTCTTTCTCTATTTTTGGGATCTCTAGGAAATAATTGGGGAGCATTATTTGGTCTCCTATAGTTACCTCTGTTATCAGTGTTTTGAGTATTTCTATATGTCTGTTTCCCTTCTGATTTTAACTTCTCAATCTTAGTGGAAAGATATTTTACTAATTTGGTCAGCTCATCTACTTGAGAATGGACAACAGAAGAATCAGAAGTTGAAGCTTCAACTATGTTTTTCCTCCTATCCCTATCAGATTCCCCCCTGATCTTATTTTATGCCACTATATTGGATTCTGCCTCCAAGGCAACATATTGCATATGAACTAAGGAAGGTGATATTCTTTCTCTCAATAGGAGGCAGAATTCGGGTTCAAATGCACTGACATAAGTGATTTTTGCAGAGGTTTCATTGGGTTTTATCTCATCAAGGATCTTATTGTACATTTTGTTAAATCTTTTAGAAAAGTCAGAGACAGACTCTCCTTGTTTCCTTTTTAGGGACATGAATTTGGTGATGTAGTACAAAAAACAATTTTTGTCCCCCCAATGCCTCAAGAAGGCTTCATCCAATGCTTCAATACCAGTAATGGATCTAGGGGCTAGAACCCTAAACCACTTCCTAGCCTCACCAAAAAGGCTTTGGATGAAAACCCTCATCCACACATCCTCATTTTCAATATTTTGGTTATCTGCATAGCTTTAGAAAGCAACAAGATGTTCCTCACTGTTATATCTTCTTCTCCTATGAATTTGGGCATGTATCTCAAGTAGTCTCCAAGAGGGAGAGCATTCATTAGCTGAGGTAAGACTAGAGTAGCATATCTTGCAGCCACTATGGCATCCATACTATTTGCAGGGGGGTTAACAACTACCATTTGATTTTGAACTCTAGGTGAACAAGGAGGAGAAGGAGACTTGACTGTGTGCAAATTAGGAGAACAATGAAAGTATGAAGGAGTGCTTTCAGTTTTCATAGCAGAGGGCTGAGTCTTGGAAGAAGATGGTAGGGCCTGAAAAGGGGATGAGGTTTTCATTTCTTTGGCAACAAAAGTTTTAATAGAAAGAGGTGTAGCAAAGCCTAAAGTAGGGAAATCTTCAAAACCATCAAGACTGAAACACTTTTCAATGTTAGGGGAAGAGAAAATGTCAATGTTTTCTTCTTTCAATTTAGTTTCAAGGGAAGAGTATTCAACATGAAACTCTTCAAATTCAAGTTTCTTAGATACTTCAGTAGAAGGTAAAGATAACTTACTTGATAAAACAACTGGAGTACCAAGAGTGGAATCAAGCAACTGACCATAAGCACTTGTAGCAACAAAAAAGATTTCCAGAGAATCTTTTCCTTTCTTGAGTATTTTCTCTAGGTCAACCTCAGTTGGAACCACAGGTAGTTGTGTATTTGATCTCGTATGTCTGCCTTTAGGTGCCAGAGATGAAACAATGGAGTCTCCAGGTACAAGCTGCAATCTTCAAGATACTGAGTTCTAATGCACCTTTAGGACTAGTATACTGTGTCATTTAATCTCAGGGAAAAGTCATCAAATCGTTCCCCGACAATGGTGCCAAGAATGTTAAAACTAGGAATCACCTTTAAATTGCATGGAAGGCAAGCCCAATACTCATCAAGTTATATATGAATGTAAGAGTGTTTTTAAAGGGTCAAATGGAAAGAGACTCAAAATGATAATGTTCCAACTCAGAAAATAGGGCTAGCATGCACCAACAATCAAGGTATTGGATAACTTCAATCAATAATTTGGGAGTAAGTATGAATAGAGGGAAGACTTGAATAAGAGGAATGTAGGGGCTACTGCAAACATCAGGTCTACAAAATCCTAAGGAATAAAGTTTCTTAACACAAGATCTTCTTGAAATCAGAAACTAAGGAAGCTAAATAAACATCATGATAATATAATGATCAACATCCACCATAACATAACCACAATCATTCATGTGAATCATTCAAAGCATGAACATTTAGCATAAGAAGCAAATAAGTTGAAAGAGAAGATGATTTCAATTAGCCAAAATGTCTTAAGTCCAGTACATAGCTACATCACAGTCACTTCATCAAACTATTACAGTCTAAGGGAGCCTTGCTCAACCATCCGAACCAACTAAAGCATTTGATCCATCTATTTATAACAAAAGGGAGGCAACAGTTGGAGGTACGAGCTGGCCTCCTTCCCTTGAAAATCTCTAAACATTTATTTGATCTAACAACTTAGTTAACAACATATGCTATAAAATAGGAAAATGTTGGTGACTAATCCAACCAATCTTCAAGATGACTTGATTCCTTCTTGTCGCACAACTTCTTGTTTTCCATGTGTCTTTCAAAAGCATGTGGTTGTCCTCATGATGCCAGCCACTGTTTCTACAATCTTCTCCATCATCAACTATCCAAAATTTGTTAGCTTAGCCCTCCTGAATCCATTGTGTCTCTTGGTAGCTTCTTTATGTAGTAGTCCGAGTAGCATACTTCAAAATTGGGCAAGTAGAAAAGGTAGCGCATTTAAGTAGCGCCACTGTGCTGCGTATGTGTTCAAACTTCCGTTCTCTATGAAATATTAGGTAACACCTTTACGTAGCGCCACTATGTTGCGCTTGTGTGCAGGTTTTGTTCTCTGTGAAATATTAGGTAGTGCCTTTACGTAGTGCCACTGTGTTGCACCTGTGTGTAGGTTTAGGTAGCATTGTCAAAAAATGCAGCACCTCCAATATTGAACATGTGTAGAGAAAATAATGGCCTTGCATAATGTCAAACCCATTATACTTAGGTGACTTGGCAGTACTGTAGGTAGTGCATTTTACCACTAAGAGAGTTAGCACTTCACAAAATCCCAAAACTTTGATAGTTAAATGCTTAGAAGCCTGTATAGATGGCAGAGGTAATATTTGAAAGACAATTTACCCTCTCAAAAAGGAAACATCCTCAAAAATGGGGCTCACCTTTCATCAACTATTTTGTTACCTTGACACTTAACCTCAGACTCTTTTTGGTAGAAGGAGGATCTTCATTTGGCACAACAGGATTTTTCTTCTTAACAATGAATGGCTTTTTCGGTGGGGATGTGATCTCCTTGACTACTAATGTCTTTTTCTCAATATCAGCTTCAACCAATACCTGCAAGTTTCTTTGAAATACTTCATCTTGAAACTGTTGCAACTTTGCCTTGAGTTTCTTGTTTTGAGATTGAAAACCTCTATTCTCCCTATAAAGGTTCTGGAGCTGCCTGTGAAGGGGTTGGGCCTTTCGTGATGCAAACCTTGCCAAGTCAAGGGTATGGTTGTAGCCATCCATGAGCTCCTTCATTTTCACCTTGCTAGACATGGCCTCTGTTTTCAACTGAGCCACGTCTTTTCTTGCATCCCTAAGTTGCGTGATAAGTATTTTGAAGGTATGACTGTCAAGAGGAGCAATGACATGCACAGTCTCAATAGGTTTTTTCTCAGTCTCCTCTTCCACCTACATGGGAAGTGCCTTGTCTACCTCATCAGGTTTCTTGGTGGCTTCGCTTTTACCCCTCTTCCTCTGCACATGGGTTTCTTCTTTTCTTTCCATAGGCTTTCCAATGCCTTTACTCTTCTTCTTTTATACAAGGATTTCTGGTATGGACTGTTCCTTAACAACTTCCCTAGGAGTTAATGACCTTGTAAAAGGTCTTTTACCATTGATTTTGATTGCTGGAGGAGAAGAGGGGAAAAGTAGATTCTTCCCTTTCTTGGATGTAGCTTTGGTAGAAGAAGGAACCTCTTCTAACCCTGGTGGAGGATTTGATGCAAAATCTCTTTGTGGGGAAGGACAAGCTTCCTCCTCAGCTCTTGTGACCTGCTTGCTGACCTCTGAAAGCTGAATAGGGGCTCTGCCCTTTATCTTACTACTGGTCCCTACTTTAATAACATTGGTGGATGATAAAGGACTTGCATTCTGTGATTGAGGAGTTGATGTTAGATCCAACTTGAAATGAGAAGTAACAACAAAATGCTCCCATGAAATCTCTTTCTTACCCAATTCCTTAGAGACTAGCATTATGATCAATCCAGAGTGGAAAATGATAGAATCCACATCCTTAGATTTGGATTGAATCCTGTTTGACATCTTACCTATGCTCCTTAACAAGTAATAGGGAATATTCATCTCAACTTTACCAGTAAAATGTAGCAAAAGCCTTATGTGGTACTGGTACAAAGTGTTAAATCTCCCTTCACATGTAAAATATCTCTGGATGATATTCAAAATTATGTCAATTTGTTCAATCAATTGACCCCTTGGAACTCCTTTAGACAAATCATTGGCTTGATGTTCAAGTTCAAAGAGATCTTTAGCATAGGATGAACTCAAATCCATGGCTTTGAACTACTTTTCACTCGTAATGGGGATTCCTGTTGCAGTTGAGATAGAGGCTTTAGTCACCTCAAATTCCAAATCCACAAATTTGGTTCTCCTGCCATCAAAGTGTGATGAAAACTATCTTGTTACCTCTGTATGGCCTCTTTGCATATTCTGGCAGAAAGAGAGGCATCCCACTCTTTGAAAGACCTCCCTTGCCATGGGATCTGTATAAAAAAGATGCATGTCCACATCTTATGTCCTAACCACCTTACCACCTTTGTGTGTCTTCCTCGATTGACGAGTTTCCATGGCTTAGAATGAGAGCTTTTAAAGGCTTATGGGATAGTAATAACCAAGAAGACTTTAAATCGAGCTTCAAATGTACAAGGTTGAACTTTTAAAATAGACTGGTGTTGGTAAGCCAAGCTTGACTGTGGGAATTACACCCTTAGATTTAGTCTGGTATTTGAGAGTGTAGACAGTGAGGGGGTAAGCTGTAATTGGCCCTTTGCAACTGAGTAAAATGATTAATTCCAAAATGGAAGGAAGCAGGGGAGACACAGAGGGGTTTAAGTAGTGCCACTGGGTAGCGCGATGTGTATGAAGAGGATAGGCTATTTAGGTGCTTGCAACTTCAATGGATATGGAAGACATAAGTAATCTGACCTAGATATAGGCAATGGAGTTCACAGGTCTAAAAAAGAGAGGAGACAAGGCTATCATGCAAAGATGAGTCCCTTACAACTGTGCAAGCTCGATAAACCAAAAACTTAGCGCAATTTTCTTATGAAAAATAATATGTAGAGGAGGCAACACGGGATACCTGTGGAGTAGACACCTATTGGAATGTTCAACAAAATATCAGAATGAAGTTGTGAACATTTTGGCCCTCAAATCTACCTCATCATCAAATTTGGTCACACCGTTGTCGCCTAGTCAGAACTATGAGTTTGAGCAGTGCAACATTCATGAATTTTTCAAATCAAAAACCATTATCAGGGCTTGTAAATGTAAGATCTTGGAGGTATCTTTAACCGACTCCTGGCACTGAAAACAAGGAACATGACATCAGTTGTGGTAATTATAACTCATGGTGGAAATCATCATCATTTCTTCTCTTTTCATCAAATAGTAAATTATCTTGAGATTTGATTCTTCTTGATTTTAGATCATCCACTTTTACATTTACTCTTTCCACAATTTTGTGCAACCTCAGGTTATAACATCTGTAGGCCTTTTTGTTGGATGAGTAACTAAGAAATATTCCTTCATCTAATTCGGAATCAAATTTTCCTAATTTATTATCATCTCTCTTAATATAGCATTTGCTCCCAAAGACTCTGAAATGTTTGACTGATGTTGGTCTGCCAAACCACAACTCATATGGTGTCTTGTCATGGTTAACTCTAAGTTGTGCTTTGTTAAGTGTGTACACTGTTGTATACACTGCTTCTCTCCAATATATATTTGGGAGTTTGGCTTCATTTAATATAGTTTTGGCTACTTCTTGAACAATTCTATTTTTCCTTTCAATAACTCCATTTTGTTGAGGAGTTCTCGGATTTGAAAAGTGGCTTTTAATTGCATGAGTTTCACAAAATTTGTTGAACTCATTTGAGGTAAATTCCCCTCCATTGGCTAATCTTAGGCACTTGATTTTGAGATCAGTCTCATTTTCAAGATGTGCTTTGAAGACTTTAAATTTTTTGAATGCTTCTGATTTGTCTTTGAGAGAGGATACCCAGGTCATTCTAGTATAGTCATCAATGAATAAAATGAAGTAATGTTCACCTTGTATGCTTTTAGTTCTTATTGGTCCACATAGGTCGGCATGAAAAAGTTCTAATGGTTTTAATGTAGATTATTCTTTTGTCTTGAATCTTACTTTTGTTTGCTTTCCATGTTGTCCGTGCTTATAAACAAAGTTTGAAGGTTTAATAATCTTTGACATATCTTTCATAGCTTCCTTTTTACTAAATTTTATCAAATTATCAAAGCCTATGTGTCCCATTCTTCTGTTCCATAGCCAAATTTCGTCTATTGGGATCACACAACATTTTTCTTCTTCTTCTATGTTTAAGATACATACATTGATTGGTGTCCTAGGTGCAACAACCACTAATTTTCCCGAGTCTTCTTTTTTAATTTCACATTTTTGAGAGTCAAATATGAGTATGTGTGTTGGCACAGGGGAAGACCCAAGGTTTAGCACTCGAGAGTGCACCAACAAAGCCCTAACTATCGGCCCTTTGGGCAACACCTGCGAAGTAGATGAAGTCTGACCCGAGGTAGAGGCAGGGGTGGTTGCAAGACTCAGGTGTTTGCAACCTTAGCTGGGACACCTATATGTGATTATATCACTTACATAACACTTAGTACCGATCATTCGACAATATTCAACCCTTACTATACTTCGCAGATAACACAAAGCATTGCAACATTTACTTAGATCTAAGGTATCTCAGCACTTAGCAATAATAATGCAGATCATATCAGGTAAATTAGCACTAAGCACCTTCGTACATGTCAGATATAAAATTCACACACCTCTAAGAAGCACAAAGCATAAGTAGATATATCTAAATATATCAAAGCACTTAACAAAAGAAGGGATAAACACATCAAGTCTAAGCACAAAGAATAACACACAGATTTACGTGGTTCACCCCCACCCTAGGTCTACGTGCACCAACTCTTATTCTTTATTAGTGTCTTCAATCGGTTATAGCACAAAGCCACCAAAACCCTACTACGCACAAGACATAAGATCTGCACAACTCGCTAGATCCTTCTTCCTTGTGTTACAACACAAATCCTTTTCCAACTTCCTACAATGACTAGCACTTAGCCCTGCAAGTCTCATATAGGCACAAAGCACTTACATACCTTACATGCACTTAGCATACATCACATAGATGCCGCTCTCCTCTAGCTCACTAGCTTACTATTTATACATACAAAATAGGCCTAAGAATGCGTAAAAACCCATGGGCCAATATCCCAATCCCGTTACATATTCCCAAAAACCCAAAATGGACCCAAAAGTGGGCTGAGATCCCGTGATCTTCGCTCCGTCTTGCGCTCCTCCTTCGACGGCTGTCGAAGTCCCAAAAATGGTCAAACATGACCAAGTAACTCCCAAAACTTGGTCAAGGGCCAACAATGTGTCCTTGATCACATGTTTGACTCACATTGAGGAGATTGGTCTTCATATTTTCAACTAATAACACATTTTTTGCTTTAGCTTTGTTATTTTCAAGACTGATCGTACCCTTTCCAATTATATTGGCAGAGACATCATCTCCAAAAGTAACTCTTCATTTTTCTTTCCTTTTCAGATTGAGGAATTTGTCTTGATCTCCTGTCATATGCTTTGAACATCTACTGTCAACATACCATTGGCTTCTTTTATTTTTAGCATATAAGGCTACCTTACACTCTGTTTCTTTTTCTTCCATTTGTTTTTCTTTCCATGTATTCTTATGCTTTTCTTCTTGAATGTTGGAAGTCTTTACAGGATGCTTTGGTAGTCTACGGTCACTATATCTGTGACCATAATTGTTGCATTTGTAGCATTCAACATTGTAATCTTGTAATGGAGAGAATTAATTATAGTTTCTATTCCCTTGATTATTATTATTCTTGTTGTTCTTATAACCATATCTTTGAACACTTTTATGCTTTTTCTTTCCATAAGCTCTACAATGTAATGCTTTATGCCAAAAATTATTGCAAGAGAAGCAATAGCCAAGAAATATATGTTGATACCTTTTTTGGGGAGTTCTTATTGTAGTTGTATTCCTTCTACATTCATTTTCTTTTGAAGGGACAACATATTTATGTTGATTAGAATCAGTCTTTACTTTGGTTTCTTCCTTTTTGAAAGAGCTCTGAAGGGAAACTGCATAACTTCTTGGATTTTTATCAGTTTCCTGATATGTAGAGTTAGATCCTTTGTTAGATTTATTTTGATCATAACCCAGTCATGTCTTATTGCTTGATGATATTTGAATATTAAGAACATCATCCAATATTTTTGAACTATTTTCAAATCTTGATTGGTTGTTTCCTTTCTCAATTTCCCTTTCTAGATTTTCACAGTCTCGTTTCTTTTCATCGATTTGTTTACTTATGACCTCTTCAATTATTCTGGCTTCTTGGAGTTGAGTCTTCAATTCAATAATGATTTTTTCTGTCTCCTTGATGGTTTTTGAAACTTTCTTTTCTCTTTATTTTTGTTCTACTTCATATTCTAATAGTTCTCTTAATGCATTATTCTTCCTTTTGTATTTTCTCAGTTCTTTAAGAGAAATAATAAGTTCTTCTTCAAGGTCTACTTCTCCTTCAACTTCAGAATTTCCTTCATTTTCAATATTATCATCAGTAGTGTTATTTTGAGTTTATATGCCCATAAATAAAAGCTCTGTCTCGTCACCTTCACTCTTGTCAAATGAACTACTGTCTTCTTTGGAGTACAAGTTTTTTTTTTTCTTGTAGAATTTCTTCTTGTTTCCAGTTTTCCCCCTTTTAAGTTATTTATGGCTATAAGTTTCTTCATCATCATTATCCTCCTTCTTGGGATATGGATGTTTGGAGGAAAATGCCTAATGTTTCCATAGTTGAAACATTTGAGAGGTAACTTCCCTTTGTATTTCCTAGATCCTTTATTGAGTTTCCTTATAAAGTTAGCCTCTTCTTCATCTGATATGTCTGAGTGATTTTCATTTGGCACATAATCATGGTTCTTTGTTGCTTTTGATGCTTTAAAGGTTGTTTCCCCCTTTGATGGCCCTCCTTGCCTTGTTCTCATTTCACAGGCTATAAGAATCCCATGAAGTTCATCCATTGTAAGATTGTCAAGGTCTTATCGATCTTCCAAGGTAGATACCTTGGAATCATATCTCATTGATATTGGTATCAACACTTTTTGGACAATAATTTTGTCTTTTAACTCTTCTCCCAATGCTCCGATTGAATTGACAATTTCAACCACTCTTTGAAGATATTCTACAATGTTTTCTTCCTCCTTCATCTCTAGACTCTCAAACTTCCCTCGGTATGTTTGAATTTTTTCTTGATTAACTTTTCCATCTCCTTCATAGATGATTTTAAGTTTGTCCCAAATTTATTTTGCTTATTTACAATGCATCACTTTTACAAATACAGAGTTTGGTAATCCACCCAGAATTGCATTAACAATGATTGAATTATCATTGTAGAGATTCTTTGCATCATCGTCTGTAGGTGCAATAGTTGGTGTGATGTAACTATTCACCATAGATATCCAAACATCACATCCAAGAGCCATCAGATAAATTTTCATCCTGATACTCCAAAATGCATAATCATTTCCTTTGAACAATGGTGCTATGTTAGAGGACATTCCTTCTTGTTGATCCATTGTGATTTCTTAGAATTTGCCTTCCAGTGGTTAGACTGTGGTGAAGGAACCTGCTCTGATACTGATTATTTAAATGTTGTTCAATACTGAGGGGGGGGGGTGAGTCAACATTGATTCTTTTTCATATTTTTAATCAATTATTTAATTATTAAAATTATAATAATTGATCAACAAGAAAGTATAGAACACATATTTTAAAATGTAAGAATCATAAAATTTATATTTCATTGACAAGATACAACTTGTAGGAGACACCAATCTCTCTTATTTTGAGAACCAAATCAAGGAGACACCAATCCCATGTTTTCAAGCACCAACTTGAGGAAGCTGCAACTCCCTGTAGATCAAGCTCCAACCTGTAAAGGAATCCAACCCTCTCTTTTCAAGCACCAACTTGAGGAAGATGCAAATCCCTATTATTCAGGCTCCAACCTGTAGAGGACTCCTATCTTCCCTTCCACCCTCACTTCATGTGAATGTTTCAATTTTTTTCCTTGGACTCTGCCTGTGTTTAGAACTTCTGAATTAGCTCGCAGAGACACCCCCTTCTTCACCACATTTTTTTGTTTTATATAGTCTTCCAAAAATGTGTATGACATTGAACCAATGTGTCTCTTTGTAAAAGAGAAAATGAACCAATGTGCCTTTTTTCATTTTGTTTAATAAAATAACAATAATGCTGTCATTTTCATTATGAATAGATTTCCTCTTTTGTTATTATTTATAAATCTTCATAAAATCTTTTCAATTATAGTTTGAAATCTCATTTTCCTTGTTTTCATATTTATCTTGATCATGTTTTTAGTCCTTATGAGTCGATCACATTCTTGGATCGACTCCTCTATTTGTATCCCATGCTTTCATTGCATTCTCAATCCTCCAATATATTAGATTTAAGATTTAATTAGCTCTATGGTGCATTTTCTTGTATCAAAATGGAAAAATGCTAACTCGTGCCCCCTTTTTCATAGGACCAAAATGTTGTGACTAACATATTTAGACAAACAAGGCACAAGGCCTGTTCTATACACTAGTTAGAAGGAACCTTTTTAACTCATGATGTGACCACACCCTATACCTAGGTGCTATCCAACATTTTAACTTATCACATCTTCGTATTTTCCCTATGACCTTGACCTGTGACTGAGAGCGATGCAGAAAGTGCTTTCCTAGGCACCAATCAAATCAATAGTTCAGACTTGATCAAGTGTTGAGTGAACGGTCCAGGATTACCTGTGCGCTAATCAAATCGACAGTTGGGTTTTAATCATCGGTTGAGTAGACGGTCCTCATTAATTTCGAATTTGAAAGATAGAATCAAAATAATCCCAAACCAAAATGTGATAAGACATAATGTTGACACATGGATAACTAAATTTAACATGATGTTACTTCGCATTATCCTTTGGTAATTAATGCTCATGTTATTTCAAACATGAATTCAATTCGAGCTGTCTGACCGTCCTTCCATTCTGATCCAACGAACAACGTTGATTTTTGGATTTGACAATTCCTGGGACTTGTAGTCTAGTGATCTAATGATCACAATGAGATTCCTAGCGATTTCTTACATTTTTCTCACACATATAACGACAATCAAAGCATCGATCCTTAAAATAAAAGGAGGAAAGAAAATCTTAGGTAGATTAGGATCATGTCTATTTTGATCCCTGTATTTATTTGATGTATTCATCATTCTATATCTATCATTGTTTATCCACCTTATTTGAGGCAATTCTCATACAGGGTCTTATATTCCCTGAGAGAAGATCTTTGTCCTTGCTTTTGTTCACTTTGAGAATGGATGGTAGTGATATGTAAATGTCACTCTTCATAATATCTTCTACAGCAAAATTCTTCAAGAACTAAGTAATGAAGGATATGTGAAGCATCTCCCTTGCTAAGATTTTTATACTAGACCCTTGGCACCTACTGTATTTTATTGAAGCACCAGACTTTTTTCCTTTCTCCTTGCATTTAGAGAACAATAAATATTGATAATTTCTTTGAGGTTCCATTGCAAAGTTTTTCCAAGGATATCTTCAAAGATGAACAACATACTTTTGCTGGGACATTTCTCATTTATAGTGCCTCTTTTAATAAACCTTGTCTTATTAACTCCTCTATCTGTGACTTGTATGGATCCATATTGGATTATCCATTTATAATGATGATAATATTGACCCTCTTTAACATCAATGCCAACTCCATAACACTAGGTCCAACATAATGTCCAACATTTCTCCAAGAGTGTGTGCTTTCTCTTGTGAGCAATATTCCAAAAACTCATAAATGACACGTGTACCTTTAGGGATAGAGAAGGTGTGGAGCTTCCTGAGGGAAAATATTTCATCGAAGGATAAGATTGAAGGTGGTTTGAGACCTAGGGAAATGACTAGGGAAGTAAGATGAAGGTGCAGGGGGTGTGGACCCTTGAGGAAGAGATATGGGAATATCGAGCATAAGGCCCAAGTGTAGAGAAGGTTAGGGGTCAGGTAGAGGTTGGGGCCTAGGGGTAGATGGGGATAGGTTCTAAGTGGAGGAAGGGGAATAGACACAAAGGGGGCTAGTTCTCAAGCAGAGGTAGGGGTGTAGTGGGGAAGCAAGCTAGGGTTTCCAAATATATGTCATTGAGGAGAATGACTCATTCCTCCCTGAAAATGGTGCCAAAATGTTATTGCATGATTTGTACTTGTGAAAATCCCACCACAAGTATCCCAAACCTTGTGTAACTATAGGAAATCCTACCACTATCACCTCAATAATAAATCCACTCTTTTTGTTGATGGAGGAGGTCCACCACATGGGAGGATTCCCCGGTGACCTCAAGGGATCAAAGTAGCAAGTTTGTTAGCCAAGACTACGCCCCCCTCTCTTGACCACCTAATGATAAGTATATATTTGTGAAGTGAATGAAGTATGGATCTATTTGAGTACCTTTCCATATCAAGAATAATTATAACATATATGTCAATTTTCACATACAATTTTATGAGACTAATTTTCAGATTTGAAAAATTGCTTCTTAGTGATTTAACAGTAAAACCCTAATTGCTATCACTAAACAATTTTACATTGAAAATTATTGACTGAAATTGTATGCAACGAAAAAAAAAAAGACCCAAGATGAATCATAAACACATATGAGACACAATATTTCAGTTTTGTAACCTTGTTAACTTCAGAAATTATGAGGGAAAAACTATCCCTCCCAGCCAGTACAATATCAACAAATCTGAGGACAACCTTGTCCTCTCAGCCAATACAAATATCACCAAAATATGAGGAGAACATTGTCCTCCAATAACCATACAAATAAAAACAACCAAACCTCAACAAATATCATGGCAATATCTTCTACCCACAAATATGCTACGGACCACCTATACGACTTGCTGATGTCAACCTGTACATATATACCCCTACCCATAAGCCCCTGCAGAATCATGGGAAGGGGTCTATGGCATAGGGGTGGAGGGAACTAGGGGAATATGATTATGCCTAATGGATAATGGGCTTGAGGGGGTAGGGGAAAAAAATCCTAATGGTAGAGATAGGGGCCCATGTTTGGAGGAGCCTAGAGGTGTCAGATGCTTTGGGTCCAGGGACAAATTGTGGGTTATTGGGCCCTAGAGGCATAGGGTCTAGGGACAAATGGGTGTAGGGGAGAAGAGGCCCAAGGGTAAATGGATCTAGGTGTCAGGTAGAGGTGGGGGGAAATTATAAAGGGATCTAGGGTCTAAGAGATGGGTGCCAAGGGACTAGTGTTGGGGGACTAGTTGGGAGGTGAGGAACCAAGGGAAGATGGAGCTATAGTGGGGGTGGTGAGGACTATGTGGAATAGGTAAAGGGGATTTTGGATCCATTGGTGAAGGATCCAAGACAAGGGGTACATGGTCTAGGGAATTAGGGGCCAAGGGTTTTGGTTGGGGCTAGGGTTATGGATGAAGGGACATGGTCTAAAGTTATGGGACAGAGGAATGTGGTACCTATGATTAAGAGGGCCCAAACTTAGGGGTAAATGATGTGAATTTTGATAGGGGAAGGAATATGCCCCTAGGCTAGAGGAAATAGGGGAGGAACAGGGCCCTGGTGTTATTACATATTCTAACATGCTAATATCATTAGATTCTCTTATTTGGCTTCGATCCCTTACACTCACATCATCTGCATCTTGGGTCCACTTTGAAATTAGCCAAAAAATTCGTCATGACAATCCACATGATACCTATTCTCATTAAAGGATCATGTACACGTTATTTCCCCTCGACACAGGAATGTGTACCTTCAAAAATCACTAAAAAATATAAGAAACATGAAAATTACATGTTGCTGAGTAGAGTTGATGGGAAAACCACTTTTGTAATTCCCTGAATCCCATGGAAAATGGTCTCAAATTGAAATGGTATAAAAAGAGTCCTAATGGAAGGAGAATGTGACAATCACTATTTCTATAGCAGAGTTATCCTCTCACCCGAAGTAGTCACAAGAATGATATCCTTGTAGTTTTTATGAACCTCATCTCCTAGGGAGCACCCATTTCTTGAAGTTCACATCTCCCTTTTCTCATATTGAGGCCTAAGACCCCCTGGTATTCCTCATACTTGTGTGAATAAGAGTGTAGGAGGTGAAGCAGTCATAAGTGGCCTAGGGATGGAGGAATATGGACGAATGCTAGCAACAAAGTCAGGTATACATTTTTTATATTGCTCTTAATTTCAATAAAATGAATATCTCTCTTATCCCCCCCCCTAAATTATAAGTTATTTTCTTTGATGTCATCTCATTTAAGTTTCTAGTTTTAGTTGTAATTCACATGACAATAGTTACTTGTATTAGTTATTTCATGCTTCTTTTTGTTTCTACCAATTTTTTGAGGAAATTTTTTTTCTTCATTGTGTACAGGTTTGAAAGATTGGATAGGAGAAAGGATGATTGGACCAAGAACAATTTGTGAGGATCATCTCCAACTAGTGAATAGAGTCAAGTGAGTCCCTCATAATCAACTAATAGTTATGTTGAAACTATTGTAGGCTAATTTAGAGAAAGATTTGCACAGTTCTTTGAATTTTCAATATATTAATGGTCCATCCTATCCATTGAATAGTTTTCATTTGTAACACCTAGGGAAGAGGGTATATGGGTAGAGGTGATGAGTTCCCAAGGAGGGGGAATATTTCCCTAGCATGAAGGTGGTCAGAGTAGAAGAAAGGGTCTAATGGAAGAGGGTATTGATGGTCTAAGGGAAGATGAGGATGTAGGAAAAGGTAGGGTCCAATGAATGGATGGGGTTTGGGATAGAGGATTACTTTATCTAAGCCTTTGGTTTACCCCCTTTACCATATCAAGGCCTTGATACCCATACCTAATGATCAAAATGTTGTGATGGAACTAACATATTTCTTAAAGGCAACGGAAACCCTATAGAGGTAATGTACAATGCTTAAAGATATTGTCCATGGCCTTGGATACCTAAGAATATAGGGGAGATAACAATTGAGTAGAGGTAGTGGCCCAAGCATAGAAATGATAGGATTTGGGAAGAGGTGGGGATATAGGGGTATGGGGCGATAAGGGTTTGATGGGACAAAGGGGAAGTGGGGATGTGGTTGGGTATGAGGGGGTGGGGTGAGAGGGGAAAAGGGAGAGGAGGTGAGTAGAGGTGAAGAGTGGATTTATAGGGAAGGTGGAGTGGTGGGAATGAA
>ML784507.1:119336-132790 GCA_009831015.1 Picea engelmannii
ACAATAGACGGGAATGCCAAAAGTCCTAGACATCCAAAAACCTAACCCTAGGAGATGAAGTGCCAAAAGTCATGTGGGCCCCGTTTGGGTAAGTGAGTACATCAACTTCCCGGGGTCGTAACTTTTGCATACGATCTCCGTTTAGGGCACACGATAGCTCATTGGAAAGATCTATCCGAGGCCTACAATGCTCAAAACAAAATAGCATCATAGCATTGTAGATGCTATTTTGCGAGAGCAACATACCCAAAAAAACATCGTTTAGGGCCTCAAAATGGCCCCGGAAGTTCAGGACCCAAAAAAACTGCTAAAAATAGTAAATTACCAAAATTGCCAGAAAGTTGTTTTGAGCCATTTGGAAAAGGTGGGTGGCCACCGATATCCACTTGGATCGAATTGTTTGAAGCCTTCTATTAAAACATACATGGTTAGTGCATATTCTAATATGCCAAATTAATAAAAATAAGTTAAGTTGGCCATAATAATTGCAACACGGGAGTTAGTAAAATGATATATAACTTTTGGGTGGTTATAAATCATTAGGACCTAACTTTTATAATAATATACATTTCATTTATTATAAATATTTAACTTGGATTTAAATTTTATAAGAAGTTTTAAAAGTCTAAAAAATATAGATTATATCTTTTTAATATAAAAATATATAAATTTTTATCTATTATGATTATTTAATTTAATTTTCTCAAATATTTTAAAAGTATTAAAAAATAAATTATATTCTTTGAACACAAATATGTCTTATAATTTTATAAAGATAAAAATTATATAAAATTATTAAAATATTTTTTATTATTTATAATAATTTATTAATAATTTTCATCCATTGCTAATTTATTATTTATTAAATTTGGTTAAAAAACTAAAATAATAAACTTTGTTTCAAATTGTTTACTATTAACATAATTATAACATAGTATTGAGGTTTGAAAAAAGTGATAAAGAAAGATTTCTAAATGCTACAATGAATAAGAATGTTGAGGTAAAGTGGACAAACACTTACCTCAAAGTTTTTATTAGTCTCTGCCGTAGACATAGAGGGACTATAGTAATAGATAATTTGTTGACTACATATTAGTTTGTCCTTTGACCATAAATATTTGCATAATACCTATTGTTGGAGCTAGGGAATTAAAAGCATACAATTTTATATAATAAAAAGTAGCTTATATGTACTGATCTGATTGGATAAGAGATTGGAGGTCTTATTGCCAACTTCACTATTCCCAATGTTTTATATGGCAACATATCCAAACTTTTTCTCGTACACAGTCATTTTGAATAATACATTTTCCCTATGTATTGCTTGAAGGTGGATTAATGCTAGCATTAGTTCAAATGTCTGTGTTAGCATTTTCTGCTAGCTTAATATATCCGTAAGTTTTTATTTGTACTAATGATATTTAAATGTTTTGATATCGAAGCTTTATAGTGATTGAGAATTCCACTATTTATAATGTCCTTTCCGCATGCATTTGTATTGAAATGTATTGACACTTATTTCGAGACGCCTCAATAGGCCTAGAAACTTAAATGTTTACATGATGTGAGGTCCTCCAAGAGGCTTGAAAACTTAAATGTTTGCATACTGCAAGGTCCTTAGACAGCTTAATAGGCTTAAATGTTTATCTAAATACGCTTCTCGGAGTACATTTTTCCTCGAAAATTTCCATACAATGTTACAGTGAATTTGTACACTGTTGTTGTCCACCACCAGTTGAATAGACATTGTATGTTTCATCCTTATTCTACCTTTGAAATGAAATTTCGTCATCATTGAAGCTACATACATTGTTTACTGGTTCGGTGAGTGCTTCTTCTTCGCTGGTTCGTCGGTTGTTGGTTGTTGTTGTATAGTTCTCGATTCAACCTGCGCTTCTGCATTTCGTTGTTTCAGAGAAAGTTTCCATGCCATAGTTTCATTTTCTATTCCTTGTTTGTCGTTCAGTGTTTGCAGCTTGGAAGTAAGAATGTTTGCTTATTTGTAGTGCAATGGTCGTCGTATGTTTTCGGTTCCTTCTGTGCTTCGGCTGCAGTTTCGTAATCATTGGAGATACATATGTTGTTTATTGGCTCGATGGTTCTTGCTGGTTCATTGGTTTGTGGGTTGTTGGTTCTATTTGTTTGGATTCGGTTTACGCTTTCGGGCCCTGGGGGGGTGCAGTTCGACGTGTTCGTTCTTTCACGCTGGTTTGGTGCTTGCTGTTGTTTTCTTTTTTTGATTTGGCCTTGTAGGGTTGGGGTCCAGTGCCAGTGGTTGGAGTTTTTTTTTTGGATTATTATTGTTTTTTGGGGCGCTTTGTGGTGTTCAACCCTTGCACCCAGGAGTCGACATGCAATTGTGTTATTTGCCCTGTCTACCGAGGTTGGTATCTATTATACTGTGAGGTTTTGTTGGTGATTCAGTGGTGGCATGAAAGAAAATAGTTGCATGCAAAATTGTCGGAGGATTACATGTGAAATTGCAATATGTGCTATTTTTTTGTTAAAATAAAGCATATTGAGGGTACATTTATAAACCATGTATGGTCAGATGTGCCCATATGACATCACATGTTCTTTCTCCTCTACACAGACTGGTGTGCGCATGATATAATTTGTGTTGTACTTGAGCTATGATATGTACAACAAAGATTCTGCAAAATTATATTTTGATGTCTGGAAGCATGTCTGGCTAGTTTGCCACGAAAAACCAAAAACTTGTATCGTGGGCACAACAGTCTGTGTAGAGGATAAAGAACATGTATTTCCATCGGTGGAAGCATATCTGGATAATTTTCCACAGAAAACCAGAAATCGTTTAGCTACGACCATGCAATTTCGTAATATTTTGTGGCTTGTAATATATTTTGGGCAGGGCAAACAAAATTACACGTTTACATATATGGATGGAGAAGTGCAAAGGTTCATGTTTCTGCCTATCTTCTAGATAGTTCGTTGAGTCTCTTTTGGTATATGTACATATTTCTTGTTCTCCATTGCATACCAGCTTCCATTCATGTTCGTTGTATTTTGTGCGTTCCCACCTTCAAACAAAAAGAATAGCCAAAGAAAACGATGGAGTCTTAATTGCATCGGTTGAAGAGGATATAGAAAGGTGGATTCTTGTACTATTATATCATATTGCGTTGTTTTGTATTTCATTTATTGTTTGTATATGTGTTCACTTAGTTTATTATATGTGCATGTTGCATGCCTTCCTACATGGTAACTTATGTTCATTACATGCCTTCCTGCATACTAACCTGCTTCATGTTCATTGTGTTTTCGCTGCATTGATACATTTAAACAAACAGAGTGGCTGGAGATGACGATGGGCTCTTTCACGGGTAAATAAACTTGTTTATGTTTCTTTTACATGTCTGTCTTCATTATAAGTTATCTTCAATACATGCCTTCATGCATACTAACCTACTTCATGTCCATTGTGTTTTCGCTGCATTGTTGCATTTAAACAAAGAGAATGCCTGGAGAGGGCAATGGACTCTTTGGCGGGTAAATAGACATGTTTCTCTTTCTTTTAGATGCATGTCTTCATACTAACTTGCCTTCATGTCCTTTGCATAATCAATGTTGTTGCCTTGGAAAAACAGGTTGCTTGGAAAAGAAGATGAATTGTTGTGTGCAATAGAAGAGGGTTCTGTGGTACAATATTGTAAAAGGTATACCAATCGTGCTAGTAAATTAAATATACAAACTGGGTGGGGGCATATAATATTAGACTTGAAAATGATGGCTTCACAACAATGGGCCTTTCTTCCCTCCCTATTTCTATTTTTTCCATTTTCTATTATCCCTTTTGTTTTCTAATTCATCTGCTTAGTGTTCTTTTCGAAAATGCCTTGCTACACTGGTTGGCGGACTAACGGTTTGAAACCTATGGTCACGCTTCTACCTTATTCCATAGTTACCCACTTTGTCGATTGCGGGTTTCGGGCTGGCAAGTTCAAGATTGCTTCCTTTTCTTATGGGGGTCTGCGATTTATAGATTGGCCGTGGTGCCCCTTCCTCACCCCCTGTTTACTATTAAACATTTTCCAGTTAAAAAAATAAAATGCATACAATTTTATGGTTATTTAGTCCTTCTGATGGACAATATACAATGCATATGTTTGTTTAGTACCGATGTTCATCTGCACTTGCTTGCATCAGAAAAATTTGGACTAGTGACATGGCCATGAGCAGTCAGTCATCCTAGACAGCGACAGACCGACAAGGCAAAATCTAAATATGCATACACTCTGCTCTTAATATGTTTACCAAACAAATATCCTTGGTTATATATTCATCTATGGCATGGTGAATATGCTGATGTCATCTGCAATACATGGTTTGTAGTTCACAAGAAGTGTCAACAAGTACAAGCGAGACACCGAATGTGGTGCATGTTCTGCATACTAAGAGGTGTGGTTGCAACACTCTTCCTCCATAGTTCATCGAAGCTATGCGTGTACTTGTAGATTTATGCCAGTGAAAGAAGAATACAAAAAAATAAAAATAAAAATAAATCTATGCACAGTGCCATTCACTTTAGTTTTCCTATTAAAAAAATGTCACTAGGTCTAGAGTTGTAACATCTAAAGTACTATCAATAGAGGGATTGAACATCCGTTGAACTAGACAAGTGTTTGTCAGGGACATAATGGTCGTCTATAACACCTACTTGGACAAGGCAAACAAAAGTATATCCATTAGGTGTGCTAACATGACAAACAAGGAGGCCATGATGACAGTGACACTGACTATTCCTCCACAACTTGTCTAGAAACATGCAGAAAAAATATTCCCGGGTAATGGGATATCCATTACAAATTTTAATATATTTCCCAAAACAATATATGATCGTGGTGATTGTGAATGAATTATTTCACTCAACGAAACAAGTATTGTGGAAAAAATTTCCGTTGTTTGTTCAGAATATCGTTTCGTCCCGGACTCGACTATCAACTAGCTTGCACAGAGCACTGGCATTTACCCAATCAGAACGATTGGCGCAACTGTCACACTGGCGAGAAAACTTGGCTCGCAACACATTCTCCATATAAAGGATGGAGAGTCGGACAATGACAAGGTAATGGTACCAGTTTTCATATTCAGTTTTGTCCTTTATTTTCGCATGTGCATGTATCTCCGGTAAGTTACTCAAATATTGCAATGTTCCATGTTGCAGCTGCAATTGTTCGATACATATTCAAATTTTTTTTCGTCAATGGAGCAACAATTGCATAAAGGGAAGATTCCACTTATGCTCTTCAAAAATATAACAAAGAAAAGGGATATTAGAGAAAGGATCTTTCGCACAATCCAGGCATCCTTTGTAACAGAGTTGTGAGTAGATATAGTATAGGATCTGAAGAAAATAGCTAGCTCTACAACTGTTGTGCGTATACATCCACAAAATCATCCTCACTTTGCTTGTAGAAATAACCTTGAACAAATTTTTGCGGCCTGTTTTATTTATTTATTTAAGGGGGGGAGGGGGTGCAATTGTGTATTATATTGTTCAATGTATTAATTCATATGCTCGCGTTGCTAGGTTGAAGGTGTTTTAGTTGCATCCAATGTGTACTCGACCCCTTTGAACCTGTATGTGAAAAATGCATCTATCTTGCTTCTGCCTCTGCTTTGATAAGTGATGATATGATTGATTGTCTGCGATGCGGTGAAAAATTTCCATATATATATGGACATTGCGTCAATGTTGTCGTCTGAATTGTGGACAACACAACCGTGTATTTTACAGTTAGGCAACCTCTATTATAAAATGTGCTTCCTAAGTTGGTAGAGTTGTCGTATGAAACATATCTATAGAAAAAGGCAAGCAATGTCTACATGCTGCGGGACCTTCAGAGACACAACAAATTCACCTTAAATGAGGACAATGCAATTTTGCATATCGGCTGAAGAAGGGAAAAAAAATATATATGAAACTTTGTCAAGAAACGAAAATACCTCATGTGTCTCTGTAATATTTCTTCAACATCCAGATGAATGTTCGTCGGACATTGTTTGGTCCAAAAAATGGGAAGCATGGCAACAAATCCCATATATCCCATGGCCCCGGTTATTTTATATTGGGAACATATACTAGATGCAAGAGAAAAAAAAATGCGGCGACGTCTTTTCTTTGTATATGAAATTGTTTGGTGCAAAGGTGGATGCATCCTGCTCTATGGAACCTTCTGGGAACTTGCTTGCAGTCTGTTTGAAGTTTAGTTGGTTCTTGGTTGTGTGCTTCATTTGTCAATTTGTATATCGCGGAACTCCGACTGTTGTTTGGAGGACACAAAACATTAGAATTAAATTTTTTTGCTAGCCAGCCCGCAAATCCGCTTGATCATTTCTATGGCATTGTGATGCAAATGTAGTATGTGGCTTGTTTTGTCAGTTTTCCTTGATCGATGAACTTGGTAAAATTAATCTCCTGGAATAATTTGAAATCAACGAATATATATTGTGTGAAGTGCAATTGTGCTATCATATCAACAAGAGGCCCTTAAAATTCAAATTGGTCATTGCTTTAGCATTTTTGCTTGATCCATGAACTTGGTAAAATTAATCTCCTGGAATAATTTGAAATCAACAAATACATACTATGCAAAGTGCAATAGTGCTATGATATCAACAAGAGGCCCTTAAAATTCAAATTGGTCCTTGTTATGCTTGCAGTGATAGAATTTAAAAAAAATTTCTTTTGTTTCCTTCCTTTTTAAAAAAATAAGAGATTTAACATCATTTGATAATTTTATGTAATTCAATTGTACAATATCAATACTTAATATTAATAATTTAGTATTTTAAAATAATGTTAGATAGGATGACCATCCATAAACAATCACAATGTTGAGCCCGCCAGTCCTTGAGTCCTTTGAATTTGTATATCGCGGAACTCTGAGTGTTGTTTGGAGGAAATGGGACAATATAAGTGCAATGTTGAGCCAGAGAGCCCGCAAGTCCGCCTATCAATTTGTATATCGCGGAAGCCTGGGTGCTATTTGTAGGAAACAGAACAATAGAGGCTCAATTTTGAGCCCGCCGGGCCGAGAAACCACAATCCAAAAAGTGCCTAAGTATGGAATGAAGGATCCATCCATGCTCTATAAAATCTCATGTCCATATAAAGTACATGTTTACTATGTATTTCTCGTTTGTCGGAAAATTTCTAGGTTTGGAAGTTGGCCCTGGAGTCCATCTGTAAATTTGTATATCGTGGAACTCCGAGTGTTGTTTGGAGGACACAAAACAATAGAAGTGCAATGTTGAGCCAGGCAGCCCACAGGTCCTCTTGTCAATTTGTATATCACAGAAAAATAGAGGCCCAATTTTCAACCCCCCAGCCCGAGAACCCGCGATCCAAAAAGTGGAAAAGTATGGAATGCAGGATCCGTACATGATCTATACAAATTTCATGTCCATACTTTATAAGAGTACATACTTAGTATGTATTACTCGTTTTCCAGAAATTTTTTAGGTGCAGAAGTTGGTGGATTCACAACTTCAGATTTCGATTACTTTTATATCACCATCCCAACCGATCGCTTCCCCATTTGATATTGTAATAAACGAATACAAACTGACCCAAGTCCAAATGTGCTATGACATCAACACGAGGGCCTTAAAATTCAAATATCTCGCAAGTCCGCTTGTCAATTTGTATATCGTGGAAATGTGGGTGCTATTTGTAGGACACATAACAACATAGGCCCAATTTTGAACCCACCAGGCCGAGAACCCGCGATCCAAATAGTGCCTAAGTATGGAATGAGGGATCCGTACATGCTCTATAAAATCTCATGTCCATAGTTTTTAGAAGTACATCTTTAATATGTATTGATCGTTTCCTCCGAATGCTGTTTAGAAGACATGGAACAATAGAATTGCAATGTTGAACGAACCAGTCCACAAGTTCGCCTGCCAATTTGTATATTGCAGGACTTTGGGTGCTATTTGTAGGATATAGACCAATAGAGGCCCAGTTTTGAGCCCTTTAGACCGAGAACCCGCAATCGAAAAAGTGGCCAAGTATGGAATGTGGGATTCGTGCAAGCTCTATAAAAACCTGATGTCCATACCTTATAAGAGTACATACGTAGTACGTATTACTCATTTTTCGGAAAACTTCTAGCTGTGGAAGTTAGAGGATTCACGATTTCAGATTTCAATTACTTTTATATCACCAGGCCGACTAACCGCTTCTCCATTTGATATTGTAAAAAATAAATATAAATTGGCCCAAGTCCAATTGTGCTAATACATCGACAACATGCCATTAAAATTCAAATAGTCCGCAAGTCCACTTGTCAATTTGTGTATCACGAAACTTTGGGTGCTATTTGTAGGGCACAGAACAACAGAGGCCCAATTTTGAGCCCGCTAGCCCGAGAACCCGTGATCCAAAAAGTGGCTAAGTATGTTCAAATTTCCACCCATTTTTGTATCAACAACCCGACCGACCTCTTGCCCGTTTCATATTATACAAAATTTTTGGAACGCAAGTTTCCGAATACGCAGGTTTTTCTTTGAAATAAGATATTTCACATCCTTTTATAATTTTATGTAATCAAATTGTACAATATGAATATTTAATATTAATACTTTAGTATTGAAAATAATATTTTTAGGTAGTGTTAGATAGTTGATAGGGATCAACATCCGTAAACAATCGCAAGGTTAAGCCCGCCAGCCCTGGAGTCCATCTGTGAATTTGTGTTTGAACGATAGGGAACAATAGAAATGCAATGTTGAGTGATCTTGGCGGCAAGTCCATCTGGCAATTTGTATATCGCGGAACTCTTGAGTGTTATTTGTAGGTCATGGAACAATAGAGGCCCAGTTTTGAGCCTGCCAGCTCAAGAACCTGCGATCCAAAGATTGGCTTAAGTATGGAATGCGGGAACAATATATGTTCTATAAAATCTCATGTCTGTACTGTCTAAAAGTAGATTTTATGTATTCCTCGTTTTTTTTGGAAAATTTATTGGTAAGGAAGTTGGTGGATTCACGTATTCAGATTTCACTTACTTTTATATCACTAGCCCCAGTGACCGATGGCTTCCCCATTTCATATTGTACAAACATCCTTGTCTAATTAAATTGTACAATATCAATATTTAATATTAATAATTTAGTATTCAAAATAATGCTTTTAGATAATGTTAAATACTTGATAGGGATTAGAATCCGTAAACAATGGCACTCTTGAGGTCGCCATCCCTGGAGTCCGCCCGTCAATTTGTATATCGCGGAACTCCGAGTATTGTTTGTATGACACAAAACAAAAGGAGTGCAATGTTGACCAAGCGAGCCTGTAGGTCCACTGGCCAATTTGTATATCGCAGAATTCTAGATGCTATTTCTAGAGCACGGAACAATGGATGCCCAATTTAAAGCCCGCCAGTCCGAGAACGATCCAAAAAGTGGCCAAGTATGGAATGCGGGATCCGTACATGCTCTATAACATATCATTTTCATATTTTATAGTACATATTCAACCGCAGGTTCCTGCATAGGCGGGTTTAACATTGCGTTTCCATTGTTCCACCGCATGCAACTAGCATCTAGACTTCCGCAATTTACAAATTAGCAAACAAACCCCCCTTCATCTCATATGCTTTCGCTTTCTGTTTACTTGGTCCTTTTTCCCAATGTCTCATGCTTTTATATACAAAACCCGAAGTTCGGCAATATACAAATTGCCCTCTTGCCATTGCGCTTCCGCTGTTCCCCTACACACAAACAACAACCGAAATTCTGTAACATACAAATTGACGGCCGATATCTATCACTGAGATGCAATATGACCATCGACCCTTCACATCTCTTGGGTATATCTTCTTCCCTTTTTCTTTTGTAACCCGTCCAACCGCTTTGCATACTTAGGTATTTCTTGGAATCGGTTTCACGGGTTGGCGGGTGCACGAAATGTACAATGCTTTGTCGCAATTCACCATCACTGCTGCCTTCGTACTTGTTTCCAGATATGTAGTAATTAAGCTTTAATGCTAGTAGTGCATCCTGTAGGGACTGTTAAGATTGTCATTAATGTCCGAAAATCCAAAGAAGATTTGTCATTACTACGAATTAAACTAAGATTTGAACAAAAGTATGTTATCCTTTCCAAGTATTCATTTCAAACATGATGCAATCTGTTTTTGTGCACTGACGGGTTGGCGCCTTTAATAAATTTCTAATTCTTAATCTCTCTTCGCTGTCACCGCGAGCTTCACACTTTTTTCTAATTATGCAATTAGTGAGCTATAATGGTGACAGCTCATTCTGCACGAACCCTGGAGATTGTCATTGATCAGCGAAAGGCTCAAGGAGACATTCCATTGATACACATTAAACCATAATTTTGCGGAGGCTTATATTATCCCCCCCCCGATTTTCATTTCAAACATCGTCTCAAGCAAACGAAAATTGTCGTTAGCTTGTGGCAACAGTGCTGTCCAGATATAGTAAACACATTCGGGCATAATGGCCAGAGGTTCCACTATTCCAAGGCATATTCTTACTGCTCGTCTCCCTCCACCCAGGAGAAAAAAAGGAGATGGTCCCTTGGTACACCGAGAGATATATTTCAAGCCAAAGAATTCCAAGGCAACCTTGGTTTCTCAGAGAACCTACCCAGTTGCATTCATGGCTGCCGCAAAGGTTGATGTCATGGATTCTGATATGGAAGAAGATGATTTGATAGCCAATGATACACCGATGGATGATGGCAATGCAAAGACTCTTCCCACTCCTGCACCCAAATTCAAATCAACCATAATGGGAAAAACTTCCCGGCTCAGTGATGGCGGTCCTGACAACACCAAAAGGAGTTTCAGAAAAGAAACCGACGCTGAACGCAATAGCCGCTTTGCAGCGCGAAAGTAGAAATTCCAGAGTTCCAAATTAGTTCGTTCTGGGCAGAAGAGTTTCACTGTAAAGAAATGATATGTTGATGCTCCTAGAGATATATTTCAAGCCAAAAAATTATTCTCTTACGGGACTACTGTCCTTTTCTTTGGATATACAATTAACATCTTCGAGAATGAGGTCCATAACTCTCATTGCTAGAAGGCATTTTTCTACTAGTCATCTCCTTCCACCCAAAATGGACTAATTTGGGCCTCTAAAATTGCACGTGCAACTTGTGTCCCTGAATTTTTGTTTGACTATGCAAAGGCGGTTTCAATTAAGGGCTATTCCATTTGCCCTACAACGTTTTTCGTCTTCTTCCTCATGGGAATCTTATGAAAACTATCAATTTCATCACAGGATGATTCATCGAGGAGAAAACTGCAAAGATGTTGCATACTATGGATCCCGTGCCTATGTTTGTGGGAGACACGTTCAATGTTTTGGCCTGAAGAAATGGGTCCAATTTCTAAGGATAGATGTACAATACTCG
This sequence comes from Picea engelmannii, assembly GCA_009831015.1. Taxonomy (NCBI): domain Eukaryota; kingdom Viridiplantae; phylum Streptophyta; class Pinopsida; order Pinales; family Pinaceae; genus Picea; species Picea engelmannii. The sequence goes on from ML784507.1 coordinate 130,750, forward strand.
AGTTTTTCTTATTTTTTTAAATGGATTTTCTATTAATTTTTTTTCCTTGGAGTCTTCGTTGTTGCTTCTTTTCTGGATTTAACGCCTGTTCTCATTGGCAGGTTCAGTGCTGTCGTAGTTCTTAGATATTGTGTTTACTTAGGTTATTTTTTCTAAGATGGAACATATAACAATTATATGACAATGTACTCTGTCAATCCACCATCCTTTTATGAAAATAAAAAATGGATTACACACAGTTTCAAACCAACGTTCAATTCTATTCACAATGCATATAGAACATAGCAATAACAATGTACAATCTTGCAGCAAAATCTTCAATCTTGTTTCTAGGCATGCAGTTATTAAGTTTTAATGCTAACAACCCATAATGCAAGAAGTTTAATACTTAAGTTAATATGTTACAATCATAGAAGAATGTATCAAGAACACAGTTACACCCACACGTTCCAATAAAATCTAATCTTCAACAAAGCATTTGCTGGCAATTAGTAGAAAATGAAGTTTAATAGTTAAGTTAATATGTTACAGTCATGGAAGAATGTATCAAAAACATACTTACACGCACAGGTTGCAATAAAATCTAATCTTCACAATGCATTTGCTGACAATTAGTAGAAAATGATGGTTTTGCAATAATGAGGCTTCTTTGAAACCAATTCGCACTTATGAAAACTGCCCTCCGCCTTTCTATTTTCCCACTCTTTTATTCCCTGTAGTTTCTCTTCCTGGTTACTTAATCGTTTTATTTATTTATTTTTTTCGAAAATTCCTTGCTGCGCGGCTTGGCGGATTCACACGTTTCCAACGAGTGCTTCCCATTTCTTTAAATTGGCCCTCTATTGTTCAATGTCCTATATTGTTCAGTGTCCTACAAGTAGCACCCAGAGTTTCGCCATATACAAATTGATAGGCGGACTTGCGTGCTGACCGACTCAACATTGCACTTGTACTTTTCCGTGACCTCCAAACATCATTCAAACCTCTGTGATATACAAATTAACACACGGGCTCCAGGGCTGGCACGCTCAAGATTGCCTTTGTTTACGGATGGAAAAGTGATAAAACGTGCCATACAACATTTGTGCCACAGATGCTATATTAAAGGGAAAAACATTTCCTCTATAGTTCTGTGCCCTACAAACAACACCCACAATTCTGCACCATACAAATTGACAACCGAATTGCGGGTTGGCTGGCTAATAAAATGCCTCGGAGTTCCGCGATAGACAAATTGACAGACAAAGACACTTCTCCGACCCCGAATTCCCGGTCGACGGGCTCTAGATTGGACTTCTGTTGTTCTAGTAGTACCAACACTTCTGCGATATACAAATTTACAACTGGACTCAGATCATACCCTCTTCCATATTATGCTCCACCTATCATGCCCTCTTCCGTGGTATACATTTTTCACTGAAAACTTCTGAGAAATACAATTTAATCGTTGAGTCCTTACATCTTCTGTGGAACAATTGTCACCCCATTTTCAAGTCCGTCTGTTTGCTTTCCATTCTTCGCCATTTCTTCGAATTTCTTTGGCGGATCGTCGGTTTGGCGGGTTGAAGAAATATTTATTTCGTAGTTGATTTTTCCTGTGCCCGTGCTCCTTTGTAATTAGAAATTAGCAATTATATATAAGATCTTATTTGTAGGCATGCAATTAGCAAGTGCTAATTTCAAACATCATAGAATGTCATTTCCGTGTCGTCGGGTTGGTCCCTTCATGAAAACTTCAATCCTCGATTCTAAGAAGGAGTTTGCTCGACCGCTTCCCTATTCCATACTTAGCCACTTTGCCTAAATTCCGCAAATATACAAACTGGCCGCTGAACGACCCCATCATGATCTCTTCCATTTTACACGTTTTGCAGTAAAAAAAATCCGATACATAAAATTTGACTGTGGAACACTCGCCTCTCCTGAGTATCCCCGTAACCCTTTTTTGAATCCCATCCGACCGCTTTTCAGACCTTGCCATTCTTTCCTTGCTCTCCCCCGTCTCCGTCACCTTCGCGCTTGTCTATAATAAAAGAAAAAT
>ML784507.1:146760-189587 GCA_009831015.1 Picea engelmannii
AAAAAAATTTAAAGTCAACCCTAAACTAATAACAAGTCAACGATAAACTCATCGCTATTAGTCCTGACCTTGACATGAACTAATAAAATAAAATAGAGAATTATATTACCTAAAATGAATAAAAACAACAAAATTAAATAAATCAATACTAGGAAATCACAACTTTTGATAAAATATAAATAAAGTATAAAAACATAGAAAAAATGGAATATAAAATTATGCAATATTAAAAAAGATAGAAACAAAAGGTCATTATTTTCTATGTATTTTTAAGAAGATTAAAATTAAATTAAATTTTTATAATATAAATTATTAAAAAATAAAAATTTAGAAAATTTAAGTTTTAATCTTTATTTTAGAAAATACAAATATTTTTAAGAAAATACAAATATTTAAGTTATATATATATATATATATATCATTTAATAACATTTAAATGAAATCTTTTTTTAAAAGTTAAAAATAAAAGTATGTTTTAAATTTATCTTAATAACATTTAAGTAAAATCTTTTTTAAAAATTGAAAAGAAAATGAAATTTTTTCAAAAAAATTTAAAAATCTAAAATGTTTTTAAAATATAAAATCTTTTTCGTCTCCGAGGTGTAGAATAGTTGGTGAGGGAGTGTGTTGTTAAGCCACTCCGTGATGTTAAAGTCATCGGTTCGAAACCTGCGGGGACAAAAAATCCAACCATGTTACCCTGAGTGATAGTGATTTTGACGGCTTAGTGCCCCTGAGTAGCGGTTTCTCAAGCCAGAAGTTAATCCCGTAACCAACAGGTCTCGCACAAATTAACAAACAAAAAAAATATATATAAAATCTTTTTCCAAGAATTGAAAACAAAAATTATGAAAATCCTCACTCTCACCATTAAACATAAATGTTTTTATAAGTCTAGAATGTTTTCAAAATATAAAATCTTCTTACAAAAATGGAAAACAAAAGCTATGAAAGTCCTCCTTCCAACCACAACATAAATGTTTTTATAAATCTTAAATGGATTCTCTTAAAAAAAAAAATTTGAAAGCAAAGACTATGAAACAATAACTCACCAACACACGAAACAATAGTTAACATATACACAATATGGACCTAGTTAACATATGAAACAATAACTCACCAACATACATAATTGGATAAATTTTATAATAAGACGAGGCCGAGTAAGGTGGTAATTTAATTAAATTATAAAAGATTTAAAAAACTCGGTAATCTTTACACTAAATATAAAACGCATCGTTTGAGTCTTGACCAGTGGTCAAAATGACGATTTTGATTGGTGAATGTCATGAATGTCTTCAATCATACTTATATGAAATTTCTTTTCAAAAGTTTGTTTTGGATAATATTTAAATTAAATCTCTTTTCTAAAGTTGAAAGCAAAGGTATAAAAGTTTTAACTTTCGTCATACTAAATGTTTATTTGGAATTTTTTTATACAAGTTTAATTTTAATAATATTAAAATTGAAGTTCTTTTTAAAGTTGAAAGTAAAGGTTATAAAAGTCTTAACTTTCATCATAAAAAAATCATAAATGTTTATTTTTTAATAAAATATATATATATTTTTTTAAATTTGTTTTTATAATATTTGAACTGAATTTCTCATAAATATTTATTTTTTAATAAACGATTTATTTTTTTGAAAAATTTATCTTTTATAATATTTATTTTTTAATAAAATATTTATTTTTTTCAAAAAATTGTCTTTATAATATTTAAACTGAATCTCTTTTCTCAAATTAAAAACAAAGGTTATAAAAATCTTAACTTTCATCACAGAAAGTCATAAATGTTAATTTTTAATAAATGGATTTGCTTTTCAAAAGTTTGTGTTTATTAGTCGTAAATGTTATTTTTTAATAAATGGAATTGTTTTCCAAAAGTTTGTATGTGATAATTATTTAAATTGAATTTCTTTTATAAAGTTGAAAGCAAAGGTTATAAAAATCTTAAAATTTTTCAGGGAAAAGATTTGCTCAAATTATATTAGTCATATAATTTTTTTTACATCTTTCAGTTCATAATCAGGATTCTCTAAATCCTCAAAAATCAGCATAATCAACACAATCCAAAACCATACAAAAAGTAGCAAAAACACATCACAAAATCCCATTACATAAACCACTGTATCTAAAATCTAATATAAACTGGATAAAAACCAAACACAAAAACAAAGAAATGCCCTTATACATCATTGTTCATCTTCCTTAATCTGCTTCTACTTTGCAGTTTCACCAATGAATTTTGATCTGTCTTCTCAAGACTTCATCTCCATTTGTCCATTGGTAATAGGTAACCAGTCCTTCAGGTTCAATCAGAGCCAGCTTTGAGAGATTATCTGCATCAGTATTAAAATCTCTATAAATGTGTTGGAATTCAACAGAAAGGAAGTTCTGGATAAGTAATTTAATTCTTTTCTTCCATCCTTCTATGGAGATCACCATTAGTCCCCCCTTGTCATTGAGCCAATCAATGACAACTTTTGAATCACCCATAATATGAATACATGGGATCTCCAAAAATTTTGCTAGCATTAATGTGACCCAATCTCCCAAGAGCTCCGCCCTCGTGTTTGTTCCTTTACCACAAAAAAAGTCCATTTATATACAGTAGTCTCCCGAATTTTTATGACTCCTCCTGCCCCACTCCTAAAGCCATCTTTTAATGTTGCACCATCAAACCATGCAAGTGCTGTGTTTGGACTATGATTTATCATAATAGTTCTCGGGAGTTGATACTTTACATGAGTACTCGAATTAGTTAGACGTGCCAAAGTCTTATAGATTAACGAATGTAATGAATGTGAAGTATCCTCAAATACAACCTTATTGCCTTCAAGCCAAGTAAACCATATAACATGCGCTGCAATCAAAGTGGGCACAGTCTTTATCATATACCAATTTTTCAAACAATCCGAAAGATTATTACCAAACCAATCTCTATCAAGATTTAGAGTCTATTTTAAGATTTTCCAGACTGTAATTGAGAACGAACAAAGTTTGAATATGTGGTAGGGCGTTTCCAAATCCCTCTTGCAAAGCGGTCAACGTCCTGGACCCTCCCAACCTTTTATTTGCAGCATATTCCAAGTGAGAATTTTTCCTTCAATTACCAACCATATAAACAACTTTACTTTTAACTGTATCTGCCAATTCCAAATAGACAATCTCCATCTCTCCGCTTTAGTATAGCCTTTTGAAGAAACAATACTTAAATAAATGTTTCTTGCCGATGGAATTCCTGGACTATCCCCACCTGTCCATAGAACTTGATCAATGCCTTCCTGTAAAATCACTCCCGAGTCGATAAGTGTTCTCCTGAACATATCCCATTATGAAGCCAATGCGCCCTCGAAACCCAGATCATCACTATTCAACCAATAAGCAAAAACATTTTGTTCATTTGATGGGTTCCATGCCTGTGCCAATGTCAATATATCTTTTTCTTTTAATGCTTCTTGTAGTGGGAATGATAAAATGGAATTTCCCCCCATCCCCAATATTTGATCCTTCCCCAGAGCCACTAGATCTCCTGCTCCCGGGTTCCAGCTTATTCCATGTAAAATAAGATAAACCACCTTCAATAATCTGCTCTAGATTTTTGAGACTCCGTTTTGCACAAATGTACTAGATCTTAGCGAGGAAGTCACGTTCCTATTGCCAAGATATTTATCAATGATAATATTATGCCAAACACCTTTCCCCATAAGAACTCTCCAAAGGGTAATTGCTGCTAATGCTTTGCTGAAATAAAAAATATTAAGAATGCCCCAACCCCCCATCAAATTTGGAACTGAAATCTTCTCCCAATTGCATAGGTGAAGATGGTGGGTGACACTGTCTCGTTTCCACAAGAAATTGAACATCATCTTCCTCAGCATGTTCAAAACCGAGATAGGTACAACTTCCATAGATAACCAATAGACCGACTAGCTTGTTAAAACTGCTTTCAACAGAGTTAGACGCCCACCCAAAGACAACCATTTGTAACACCAGTTATTGATCCTCTTTTCAAATTTTTTTAGTAGCCAATTTCATTCTTCCATGCGCTGTGCACCAGCTTTGATATAAAATCCCAAATATTTGAAACCCAGGTCCATCGAAATAAAATTAAAAGGGAAAACAACTTTGAAAACATTAAGATCTAGTTCGGTTGATCCAACATGATGAAAAGTAGATTTTACAATATTTATTTGTAAGCCTGAAGTTAAACAAAATAAATTCAGGATTTTGTCAATCTCCCACCACTCCTGTATAGTAGCCTTTGTTAAAATGACCACATCATCAACAAAAAGAATATGTAAGATTTTTAAAGATCCGGAAACCGATATACCTGTCAATAAACCAACACTTTGACTTTCTTTCAGAAGGAGACTCAATCTTTCCATAACTAGTATGAAGAGTAAAGGGGATAAGGAACAACCTTATCGCAATCCTCTGCAACTGTTAAAGAAATCCGTATCTTCTCCATTTACCAAGGTTGAATATGAAGTGGTGACCACAAAACTCATAATCCAGTTGGTCATATGGTTTCCCATACCTATTTGTAGAAGGAATAATCTTAGCAGGTCCCAGTTGACACAGTCATATGCTTTCTATAAATCAAGCTTTAATACCAGAGCTTTAATGTTCTTCTTCTTTATGCTATGGACACATTCATGTACTGTACCTATGGCATCCTATATCTATCTCCCCTGGAGAAATCCCAACTGCTCTTCAGAAAGCGATCTAGAGAGAGTAGGTTTGATATGATCTTCTATAACCTTTGAGATAATCTTATAGCACAAGTTACAAAGGGAGATAGGACGAAAATATCTGAAGATATGAGGTTTGTTTACTTTTAGGATTAAAGTGATAAAAGTAGAATATAAAGCTGCTGAAATAAACCCTTTTTGCCTAGACTCCTCCACCATTTCAAGCAGATCCTCCCCTACAATATCAAAACAAATCTTGAAAAATTCGACACTCCAGCCATTCGAGCCTGGACTTTTGTCAACTTTAAACTTGGATAAAACTTTCTGAAGTTCCTCAAAGTCAACCAGTTTATATAAGGCTTCTGCTTCCATATTATTTAACATATCGTTAAACAATGCAACCACCTTAACTTGCTCTCTAACCGGAGGGCTCATCCTGTCTTTATAAAAATCTTTGAAATGGTGAAAACCAACTTTTTTTAAATTTTCCTATCCATTGTGTGTTTGACCTTCCTCATCTTTTAACTCCCAAAGAAATTTACTATTCCTCCTAAAACTCGCATAAATATGAAAGAATTTAGTATTTTGATCTCCATTGTGTAACCAAATGGCCTGACTGCGGTTGGCCCTTGACCAAGTTTTGAGGAACACTTGGTCATATTTGACCGTTTTTGGACTTGGACAGCTTGTCAAAGATGGAGCGCAATGCGAAGCGGAGATCATGGAAGCTAGACCCCTTTCTTGGGTCCATTTTGGGTTTTTGGGGATAATGTAATGGGTATGGGATGTCGGCCCATGGGTTTACCCATGTTTAGGCCTATTTTTTAAAGTATAAATAAGTAGCTAGGCAATGTAAGAAAAGAGAAGAAGATAAGCTAAGTGCTAGAAAAGGCTCTGTGTATATTGTGTGACCGACTTGCAGAGATGAGTGCAAGTGCTGTAAGTGCTAAGTGCACGGATTGTAAGAAGGCTCTGTGCTAGATCTACTTGGGGAAGGAGGATCTGGCGAGGTGCGTGAAGATCTCCTATCCTATGCAGAGCACAAGTGTGAGATCTGTGCTATAACCCAATTGACCAAAGCTAATAAATAAGAATAAGACTTTATGGATGTAGCCCTAGGGTGGGGGTGAACCATGGTAACTCTATGTGTTGTGTTCGGTGCTTCGATCTAATGTGTTTATCTCTTTCCATGTGTTGTGCTTGATATGATTATGCTATGTGCTTTGCTATGATATACTTAGATAGATCCACTTTTCTTTATGCTTCTTAGATGTGTGGGTGTAGATCTAACATATATGAAAGTGCCGAGTGCTAGACCTATTTTGCTGTTGCTAAGTGCTAACTTAACCTAGATCTAAGTGAATGTTGCGACGCTATGTGCCATCTGCGGAGTGCCATGAGGGTTAAATACAGATGAATGACCTATGCTAAAAGTGCTTGCTAAGAGTAAGAATTACAGATCTGTGTCCCAGCTAAGGTTGCAGACACCCGAGTCTTGCAACCACCCCTTCCTCTACCTTGGGTGATACTTCATCTGCTTCACAGGTGTTTCCGAAAGGGCCGGTAGTTAGGGTTTTGTTGGTGCGCTATTGAAGTGTTGAATCCTGGGTTTGCCCATGTGCCAACAAATGGTTCCGTTGCCAGGACCTGAAACTGTGATTGCTGGGAATTGAGAAAGAAGAAACTTTGTGGAAAAGGAAGCTCTGTGCGTAGATTTGTTTCCCTAGTGCGCATCTTTTTACTCGACCTGTGAAGCTTTGTGCTAGGAATAAGGTCAGATCTGAAGAAAGGAAGATCAGATCCGAAGAAAAGAAGCGAGATCTGAATGCTCTGTGCTCTAAGAAAAGTAAAAGTGGAAAATTCTGAAAGAAAGAAGTCAGATTTGCAGAAAAGAGGTAAGATTTGTAAGCTCTGTGTCCTAATAAAGGTAAGAATTGTCAAAAGTTCTTACATTTGGAAGCTTTGTGCTCTGTAGAAGTAAGATGAGTGAAATTTTTTGTTTCTAGAGCATGGATCTAGGTATGTTTGATAGATTCTATCCTAGCTTAAAAACTAGGGCATTAATAGATGAAAGAAAGTTTGATATGAATAAATCTGATAAGTATAATAATAGATATGTTATACCTATGCATAGAAAGAATGTCTGGACTAACAAATGGATGCAGGATCCTAGAAATAAATTTTTGCAGGCTAGCCATTATGATCTTAGCACACAGTACAGGAAGAGTTGGGGATCATTGAAGAGAAAGAGAGGATTAACTCTTTGTTACAATTGCAGAAGACCAGGTCATCTTGCTAAGGAATGCCCCGGGAGAAAACCTAGTTGCCTCTGTTGTAAGGCTATGGACCATGAAGTACTAGATTTCCCTAGAATGATTGCTAGACTTGAAAAGCTGAATATGGAGCAAGCAAACCCTGAAGGAGACCAAGAAACTAAGATTATAGGAGAAACCCAACAAGAATCATAGATTATGTTACTGGAAATGAAAGAAACCCTAAATGGACATAAAGATGCAAGTTTGTCAGAGATCTTCAAAGAAAAGGAGAAACTCGAAGTAAGAATAGGAGACTTTGACATCAACTGTGCTCTAGATGAAGGAACACAAATGAAAATTATGACAGAAAGTACATGGGAAACCCTGGGAAGGCCTGCTATGGTTCCTTCACTAGGAAGAATAGAGTTGTTTAAAGGAAAAATGGTAACCCTATGTGGCAGAATTACCCAGATAGCTATGAGTACCCATGGAGCTTCAATAGAGGAAGAGTTCGAAGTCATTAGATTTATTGAGAACTATGCCCCATTTCTAGCTTTGTTAGACAAGATCTGGATTGAAAAAGACCAGATCCAGAGAAAAGAAGAAAAGGAAGCCCTAGAACAGCAGAAGCAAGAACTCATGGAATTTATGACTAGAAGGATCACATACTTGATGGAGGAACAAGAGAACAGATCTCAGATGTTGAACAACAGGGACCTGGGTGTCGAAGCTATAAGAGTGTTAGAGGAACCACAGAATACCAAAATGCCTAATCCATATGAGGAAGGAGTATTATCCTTGGATCTGAAGAAAGAACCTCAGCTACGCGAAGTGCCTATGTCGAGATAAGCCAAGACTCATAATGGAAAAAGGATGACTGAGATGAAGCTCACTGGGAAGAAGGCTAGGAAGCTAAGTAAAAGGAGAGACGAGATTAAAAAGTTACAGAAGGTTCCAGAGGAAACTTCGCAGAAGGAAAAACCACAAGAATCGAGCTTCGCCGAGATATCAGAACAACGACATATGCCACTTCGCCAAGGCGAAGTAATATAGCCATTGAAAGCCAATATAACCGTTCGACTGCTTCTCCGAATGGGTCGAAAATCATTTATGGCTCGCCACTAGACCGTTCGACTGCACCATAACAGACATAACATAAGTTAATGCAACCTCATACCCGTTGCAAGCAGACCGTTGCTAAGTTTCCCTACTTAGTTCGTCGTGCCATGCACTAAGAATACTTTTTTCTAAGTGAGAATTTGAGCCCGAAACCTAAGATTACTTCACCCTGTGATCATTGCCTTGTTCCCATACTATTCACTATAGTCTCTGCATTCATCTCACACCCGAGCTAAGTTGACCCAAGCTTGTATGTTAGATGATCTCAACGCTGCTGAGAAAGTAGTTGAAGAAGTTTTGATTGACTTAATTACTGAGAGAGTCATGTCAGAGCGAGGATTATCTACAGGAGTCCAAGCATCATCAACGAGAGGACCCCAGGCCTCCCCTTCCACTGCTCGCGCCGGTCCATCTCGACCGACCGATGAGAAACAGACCAAGCACAGGGATGACATCACAAATGCCAAGCTTATCCCACGCATTCTAACTACTTACTTACCACCTCTAAGCAGTGCCATCAACTGTGACAGTGTACCTCACAACTTTGAGTACACTTTGATCACTGCGTACCTTCCGAAAGGGGTGCGCGCAGTTCGTGGTGACCAGGATAAGCTTGCAACACTGAAATTTAGTGATTTTAACCTTGGAGATCGTAAGGTTTACAATATGTTAGCCCCACATAAGTACTTAACCAGGACCAAAGGAAATAATTCTAACATTGTCCTGCAGTCATGGACCCAGAACCTCACGCAGTCCACACTGCTTAATGTAATGAAGATCCCGCATTTCGAAAGACACCAGGAAGTCAACACATGCGTCAAGTTGTTGTTGTCTTGCTACCACAGAGGATACTTATGGTTGGACCACCGCATCACTATGGATCCGACCTTGATCAATCGGATCACAGGATTTAGTATGCAAGGCCCTGACCCACAAGACTTTTACTCTGGAAAGACCTCAGACTGAGCACTAGAGCAGAAGATAAAAGAAACTTATGGCGATGTCGAGAAAGGCATGCGAGGCTACAAGGTAGCCTCTGTCCAAAGTGGTGCAACGCGTCTTGCTTGTCAGCTAATCACGGGCAAGCTAGTTCGCAAGAATAGACCAACACAAGTTACTGGATTCATAGTTGAACTCACAGGGAAGTGCGCCGAGGGACTACAGATGAACTAGGCGCAATACCTTGTAAACTAGCTAGAGCTTGATTGCAGAGAAGTGCAAGACCAAGGGTACTAGTTCCACTTTAGTTGGTTTCTCATCCTAATTACTTTCATCGCCTGGGAGATACCAGAAGGTGCCACTTTTTTGGAGATCGAACCCTTCGAACCACTGGCCATGAAGTTCTGTACGCTGTGGTACTCCAACGACATGAACAGGAAGTGGCAGTCCAATGCCGTCTTCCACACTTATTACAACTAATTGAAGAATGCAATCCAGTCTACACCGTGCCTCACCCCAAACACACTTCATAGGTTTAGACCTTTGATAAAATTCAACGTGGACCGCCACTTCACCTATATCACAATGCACGCTGATGAGCACAAACAATAGCTCCAGTCGTACTACAAGTTGACAGAAGAAGACTTGGAGTAGATTACTAAGGAATGGTTAGTGAACCTCCTTGTTGCAACGGACCCTGCATAAATGTATGATGTGGAAAGCCCTGAAGCTATGCCGAATACACCTGGACCAAGCAAGGTCAATAAGGATGATGAAGTTCAAGATATCCATAACACATCCACGAAGATTACTTCGATCTCACCTACGCAAGGAGGTGATGGTGAAGAAATAGGTGGCACAGAGGTTGAGCAAAACAAAGGCGAGGTTACTTCGCCTAGAGAGGAGGAGGATATCACTAAGAAAATGAAGATTACCTCACCAAATCCCTCATCACGAAAGAAAACTAAGGCCACCCGGACTACGTTTAAGACTACCCTCACATCGAACGACTTCAACTTCTTAATCACTGCGCTGAATGATGCTTCACTAGAGATCACAAAAAAACAAGAAGCGAAGCAGGAGGAGGTATTCAGCCAAATCAAGAGTGAACTTCAAGAAGTGCAGCAGGCACTCTAGTCCAGCCGAGTAGTTTCTATTGCTCCCTTGACAATTGGAACAACAGGAACAGATGATGAGCCCACCCAATTACACCAGATCACTGAGAAAGTCGAGGCTCACCTTCGACGAGCTCAAGAAGACACAACGCAAGGAACCAAGGCTTTGATACAAGTACAGAGCGCACTTGTAGAACAATAGAGTAAGGCAGAATGGGAAAAGCTTGCCCTGCAAGCAAAGTGGGATGAGGAAAAAGCACAGTTACATCAGAGCAAGGACCAGTTGCTAGCAAAGCAACTTGAACTACATGAAAGGGTTCACAAAGCACTTTGCTCTCTGACAGTCATAGAAGTAAAGATTGAAGAATGTGCCCCACAATAGGTGGCACAACTTGAAGAAGTAATCCAACAACTTCACCAACACATTGTAGATCTGGAACTTCGTACCCTGCTCGAGACTCCTCAAGAAATAAGGGATCTAAGGGAGGAAACTGCCCGTAGCGCAGTTGGCCGATTAAAAACCTTTGCCTTGGAATGCAAGCAGCTGAGTGCTATAAGTGCCCAGACTTATGAGAACCTCACAGAGAATCCAGAGTTGCAGGCATTGGAGGCACAACTCCAAGAAGAAAAGCATCACGCAGACACGCTACAGGCACAACTAAAGGCCTTGACCCCAGTCGAAAGAATGAAGAGGTTTGTAGAACAACGCACCGCCCAACAATAGGTACACACGTTGCAAAGTAAAGTGATGGAAGTCTCCCAACGACTTCAACCAATCTAAGAAAAAGCATGCCAACTGTTCACTGAAGTTGAAATCCAGGGAATCGAGCTTGAATAGGTTGTCATCACTACAGAACAACACCTAGAAGGGCCAATAAACGACAGAGTGATCCATGAGTTCACTGAGCAAGAGGTTGTCGCACTGTAGCAGGTCGAAGTAGTTCGAGCCAAGCTCAAGGCATTTGAGGCGGAATTGATTAGACCAGAGTGATTCAGGACGAGTCACAGGTGAGTGTTGGGGGCCTGTTGGCCCTTGACCAAGTTTTGAGGAACACTTGGTCATATTTGACCGTTTTTGGACTTCAACAGCTTGTCAAAGATGGAGCGCAATGCAAAGCGAAGATCATGGAATCTAGATCCATTTCTTGGGTCCATTTTGGGTTTTTGGGGATAATGTAATGGATATGGGATGTAGGCCCATGGGTTTACCCATGTTTAGGCCTCTTTTGTAAAGTATAAATAAGTAGCTAGGCAATGTAAGAAAAGAGAAGAAGATAAGCTAAGTGCTAGAAAAGGCTTTGTGTATATTGTGTGACCAACTTGTAGAGCTAAGTGCAAGTGCTATAAGTGATAAGTGCACGGATTGTAAGAAGGCTCTGTGCTAGATCTACTTGGGGAAGGAATATTTGGTGAGGTGCGCGCATATATCCTATCCTATGCGGAGTACAAGTGTGAGCTCTGTGCTGTAACCTGATTGACCAAAGATAATAAAGAAGAAGAAGAATTTGTGGACGTAGCCCCAGGGTGGGAGTGAACCACAGTAACTCTATGTGTTGTGATCGATGCTTCGACCTAATGCGTTGATCTCTTTCCATGTGTAGTGTTTGATATGATTATGCTATGTGCTTTGCTATGATATACGTAGATAGATCCACTTTGGTTTGTGCTTCTTAGATGTGTGGGTGTAGATCTGACATATATGAAAGTGCTGAGTGCTAGACCCATTTTGCTGTTTCTAAGTGCTAACTTAACCTAGATCTAAGTGAATGCTATGGTGCTCTGTGCCATATGCAGAGTGCCATGAGTGTTAAATACAGATGAATTACCTATGCTAAAAGTGATTGCTAAGAGTAAGAATCACAGATCTGTGTCTCAGCTAAGGTTGCAGACACTTGAGTCTTGCAACCACCCCTGCCTCTACCTCGGGTGAGACTTCATCTGCTTCACAGGTGTTGCCGAAAGGGCCGATAGTTAGGGTTTTGTTGGTGCGCTGTTGAAGCGTTGAACCCTAGGTCTGCCCCTGTGCCAACAACTGCGCTGATGCCATTGTTCCTCTGTTTCAAGTAGAATCTTCGATCTTTCTTGTTCTAATGACTTAAGAGACTAATCACTAAATTTAATAAAAATTCCATCAATTGGATTTTGTAATCTAAAAGTGATCTCCTTTTCCAACTCAGTGAGTCTACAGTTTTTACGGTGCCTCTCCTCCTTTTTCCAGGTTCTAGTTAAAATTTTCAAATCCTTTAGTTTCCAAACAAGTCTCCTTTGTATTCCATCCTCTAGTAGATACTTAGGATCTCTCCATAGTTTCTGTACTATCTCATTAAATATTCTTTCTGTATACCACAATGGATTAAATTTGAAAGAAAAAGATTTAAAAGACGAAGACAAATCAAGATGTAGTACAATTGGGGCATGATCAGAAATGTAGGGAAACTCGACCCATGCCATCTATACTCCCACCGAAGCCAAAATATCTTCAGAAATAAGCAAGGGATCAATTCGCTTTGAAATAGACTCAGTACCAGCTCGACCATTCCTCCAGGTTGACACCAAAGTCCTAGAAACAATATGTATCAGCTTATTCTTGTGAAAATAATTAGTAAAAAAATTGGCCGAAGTACCCAAAGTATTTGTTTCTCCCCAAATCTCCCCAGATGAGAGGGTCAAGTTTAGATCACCAACAATTACTAAATTCTTTAGTGCTAAAAGTTCAGACATCTCCAACCTTTCCCTGATCCGTAGGATCTTTTGAATGATTATGGTTGAGTTTTACTTGCATGAATTAATTAACCATTTTGAGAAATTATTGAAAGAATGAGGAAAGAAGAGGATTATGCCATTCAAATACAAACATCAACTAGCTCTGATACCACTTGATCCGTAGGATATTTTGAATGATTATGGTTGAGTTTTACTTGCATGAATTAATTAACCATTTTGAGAAATTATTGAAAGAATGAGGAAAGAAGAGGATTATGCCATTCAAATACACATATGCAGATCTGAAATAAATAAAATGACAGCAAACCATAAGAACGCAGGTTGATAACGGAGTTCGGCACAATGTTTGCCTACGTCTCCGAGCCTTTTTCCTGTGGGGGAGGCTTCTTTATTTATGCTCAAGTGCTCAAAATTACATCTCATCTATGCCAAAAGGCTACAAGACTGATCTGGTCTTGTTCTCCCAGATCTCTAGAACCCTGTGAAAGAAACGACATGCAAAACTGATGCTCCAAGCTCCCAGAAACGATCCGACAACGTTTCCACCTCAAAGGCTTCCCTGCAACAAACTGACTTTGGCTTGGCTTTCCTTCAGCATAACTCTGCTCTGAATGATTGTCCATTGGCCTCAAACAGGCCTGGTTTATATAGCAATGGAGTTGGTTTCACATCCCCAACTTCCTCCAAGAATCTGGCCTCCAAAAATGCCCAATATCCCCCAAAAATGGAGTAAATCTGCTAATAATAGTCATATTTAATTAAAAAAAACCAAACTTAGGCATAAAACCCAAAATTAGTTTTAATTCGGGTGCTAGCCCCCTGCATGTGGGCGCCCCCCCTTTAATGCGGTCGTATGGTGCGACCCATGTGGCCGAGCGCTCTTTATTTGCGCCCCCCTGTCAACTGGCTCTCGGTCCCATGGCAATTGCATATGGCCCCGTGGCTTAACACTCCACGGTTTATGTGGTAGTTCCCGGGTCGTATGGGACTGTTGGCGCGTCCATGGGCCATTGGTTATAACACAAACCGCGCCCGTTTGAAAACCCCGCGCTGTCGGTCATATGAAATGGTTACATGTGGCGGGTTCGGCGCCGAGGGCTGGGGCTAAGCCCCGACCCTTTACCCCCGCGGCATAAAACTTAATCAATTTAAATAAATTATGCCCTGTTTACATAACAAGAAACACCACCGGGGCGGGCGGTTAGCCCAGCCCCGCCGGTCCACTGCCACCCGGGAGGTCATGGGTTCAATTCCGGCCGAGCCAAACAATTTTTAAACCATATAATCCAACAACCAATAATGGGGTTCCACGTGGCAGCCCTTGACTGGGCCACGTGGCACCCTTACCAACCAATTAAAACATGCCACGTGTCGGCCTGTGATTGGCCCACGTGTGTGCCACATCGATTCTGCCGTACGCTCTGTCACTTGCCGTCGTACTGCCATGTCATCCCACGTGTCTGCCCCGTCAGCGTGCCACGTCAGCCGATGACGTCAACCTGCCACGTGTCACCCTGTCAGTGGTGACACGTGTCACTTCCGTACTGGTCCGATCGTACGCCAAAAGTGTCAAATCCACCTGACACGTGTCGCGTCCTGGTGATGCCACATGTCCTCCGTACGATCTGCCACGTGTCATCCTCTGAAGCCACCACGTCAGCTGTACGGCCTTGCCACATCAGCTGTACGACCCTACCACGTGGACTGTACGGACTGTACAATCATCCCCTTTTTTTGCCTGTTTGTCTTTTCGGACAGAACGCGATATCTTCTCCACACGGACTCCGTTTGACGAAGTAAATATACCACCGGAATCAGGAGAACGAGATGGACGCAATGGAACAGGTTTCGTCGCATTCCGAGCACTTTCATTTTTGAGCATTTTTCAAGCCCTATCAGGCTTCTGGATCCGATTTCGGATCATTCCCAGAACTATTTACGCTTCGAACATGACCTATAGATATTAAGAAGTTATATCTGCCTCTTACATTCCAGATCGGTACTTGTCAATAACATCCCACCACAAGTGAGATAGGGAACCAACTCAAAGGAATTCGGGGCCCATGATACTAATCAACCCCCATATTTACCCATAAAGTTTACCGCATAACAGTGCCAACTAGGTCTTAGTAAATGAAAAAAGGCGTGAGATTTCTTTGCATGTTCTAAAGTCTCTTGAAGAAAAACAATATTAGGCCACACTTTATCAAGAAGTCCCCGGGCAAAGGCTAATTTTAGGATGCCCCCCGTTCCCCTGATATTGAGTGAGATTAATAACATTATTTGGATCATGCGAGGGCCTTCATATGTCTAAGGGCCCCACCATTAGTGGAAGATCGTAAAGAAGATTCAACAACCTTCTCAATGGAGGCTTTTTTCCTAGCACTTCAAGTTTTCACTAGAGAATGTTCAATACCTAAGCCTCTTGACCAGACAAACTCTTTCCCAGCCTCCCCGACGTCTGTACTTTTACCACTGTAATCACCAATTTCAGTCTTCGAGACTGTTTCTAAATTCCCAATATAAACTGGAAATTTGACAGAAGAATCATTACCACGAATGAACAGGATAAGTGAATCAAGTACCGCATTCAGATTTGACTCTTTGTCTTCCGGTTCACGGTAACCAGGAAGATTAGTAGGTAGTTCCAGTTCAGGTTGACTAGAGCCTGGGGTATGTGAAGACACATTTGGGGAGAAGGACTCATGTGACAGGTTTCAGTCAGTGAGTTTGTCAATTGACAAAACCTGTCGGTTCGTCTGAACCACATGATCCATAACCCTAAAAACAATCTGGGAAGTAGTATGTGAGTCAGAGCCCTCAACGAAGTCATCAGTGGCTCTTGAATGTCCATGCACAGATAAAGGTGGCGAAACAATGTCAACGATAACTTTCTTAATCCATTAAGAAGATAGCACCAACTCTCTTTCCCCAAAAGTTAGAGAATTATAAAAAGACGGACATAAGGATTGAATATTACCTAGAACCGTCGAAGAGGGCTCCCGAAAACTTGAATCTATGCCAACAAAACCTTTAAACCCTGTATCCATCGACTCATCAGGCTGAGTATAATAATATCTAAGAGAAATCGTCGAATCTTCAAGAAAATTCTTTCGTTGACACTCTCGGTGAAGATGAGTAGTGCTTCTATAAAAGCTACAATGAAATGGAACCCCTAAATAATCAAGTTTCTACAGAATAAAACTACCTCTCCACTCAATTTCTAATGTAGTAGGGAGTCCATGTTGAACATCAATTTCCACCATCACCTTGCCAACCTTTCTTGCAGACGCCGAAAGGTTACCTTCGTCAGTCATTATAAACTTACCTAGGGAATTCCCGATAGCTTTCAAAGCGCCAACATTCCATAAAAACCAAGGAAGCCCTGAGAGCAAAACCCAAATATCTTTGTGTGGGAAAAAATCAGTTTCTAGGTTAAATGCTAATCTCCACCTTTTTAGCATTAAGCTACTTGTTCCATCCACCCAGTATGAATTCAACAGTAATGTCGCGTCTTCCGGGTTCCTACATAGGAAACCAATCCATCCTTTTGATAACATGAACAATTCTGGGACGTATCCAATAACCAGACACCAAATCTTCTCTAACCAGGCAGAGAGTTTTTCATCACTCATTCTATGATAGGAAAATCTTCCTACTAGTCCACATGATGCTAGACTACAAGTATCTTCTAGACCAATGTCTGCCCCAAGAACCATTTTCTTTACTGCCTTCGAGGCTCTCCACTGTTTCCTATAAGTCCGGTCACCAATACCAATCGACGAAAACCCTGCCTGGTTCTGAACTTTACCTTCACCACCACCAAAAAGTTTAGAGGAATTATGAACTCGCGTAAAATCCCCTATAACATCATCTAAAAGGGCTGGTAAATAGGTATCAAAAGACGGATTATGTTCAGACTTTGAGGTAGCACATGGTTCCTTTGTTACAAAAGGTATACTAGGTGCTCTAGATGAAAAGCTCTTAGGGTTCAATATCAAACTCGAAGTATTAAGGTGCGTATTAACTTCATCTACCTGCCATAACTCATCCACAGGCTTGCTCAATAATGCCTGTACCTTCGCATTAACAGTATCCAATCTGGTTGATGCCATCTGGATACCACTAAGAAAAACAACTTGGAAAACGAGATGTATCAAGGAAGGATAAGCCCCCACTTCCCTCGATAAAAAACAAAAATAAATAATGCTGACAGGAGTAAATGCCACTTAAAGGCACTACTAACAAACTTCGAAGTAAGTTAACAAGTGTAACAAGTAACCCGGAGTCTGGTCCAGTTTCCAAAAAGAGAAATAACTGGAACTAGAAAGACCCCTAAGCGTCAAGAAGAAATGAAGAAACATGAACCAAAACTATAAAAAGACGGATGGGTAAATCTTATCACCACTGTTAAGGCGAGAAAGTGTTGTAACCATGCTAGAACTTCATCCATGGCTGCTCTGGTTAATCTCCCGCTCATTTTTTTTTGAAAACCATGGCTCCAACGGTCTCTGGTTTCTCTCCCACTCCCACAGGTCTCAGAAATCAATAAAAATCTTAACTTGCATCATAGAAAATCATAAATTTTTGTTTTTTTTTAATAAATAAAATTTCTTTCCAAATTTGTCTTTGATAATATTTAAATTGAATCTCTTTTCTAAAGTTGAAAGTAAAGTTGAAAACAAAGGTTATAAAAGTCTTAACTTTCATTATAAGAAGTCATAAATGTTTATTTTTTAATAGATGGAATTTCTTTCCAAAAATTTGTCCCCGATAATATTTAAATTGAATCTCTTTTTTAAAGTTGAAAGAAAAGGTTATGTAAGTTTTAACTTTCATCATAAAAAGTCATAAATATTTATTTTTTAATAAATCGAATGTTATGAATTTAAAGTTGAAACCAAAGGTTATGTAAGTCTTAACTTTCATCATACAAAGTCATAAATATTTATTTTTTAGTAAATCCAATGTTATAAATGTGTATGATAAGATTTAAATGGAATATACTTCTAAAAGTTGAAGGCAAAAGCTATGAAAGTCGTGACTTTCATCATAAAAAGTCGTAAATGTCTTTGCTAAGAGTAAATGGGATGTCATAATTGTTTTTGATAAGAGTTAAATGGAATCTCTTTCCAAGAGTTTGTCTTTGATAATATTTAAATTGAATGTCTTTCCTAAAGTTGAAAGTAAAAGGTTATGAAAGCACTGACTTTTATTATTAAAAATCATAAATGTTTTTGTTAAGAGTAATTGGAATCTCTTTCCAAATATTGAGAAGATTTAAATTGAATCTCTTTCCAAAAGTTGAAAGAAAAAGGTTATAATAGTTCCAACATCGATTATAAAAAGTCATAAGTGTTTTTCTTAAAAATAAATGGAATAAGTTCCTCTTCTTTCAACAAGAAGGTTGGCAATTTAGGAAGGTTGGCAATTTAGGAGTATGTATAATTACTCTATCAATATGCTAAAGTTTTTATAAAATTTTCTTGTATTAATACACAACTAACCTTCAAGTAAGCTTCATTCACTAAATCCATCCTCAGTCACTAAATCCACCACAATCAAAGAAAGTATTCTTACTGAGCAGTGAAAATATGCAACAAGCTATTAATGCCATTAAATCATCAAAGTCCAAATCAAATTTCCACATTAATAAGTGTCAACCTTTTGTTGTCCTATCTTGTAGTGCTCTATTCAAAATGAAAAGTACTCGGAGTAAGAAAATATAGTAACTATTAATTATTACCATAATAACCACATTTCTCATATGAGTACTAATACATCCTACAAATGATACTAACAATCCTTAGTTCTATATGATATACACACATAATTACATTAAATCAAGCATGTAGAATATAACCATAGCAACACCATCATATAATTCACAACATTAAGATAACATAAAACATAACAATATACCCTTTAACATAATCACAAAGAACAAAGTACTTATCTTTTAGAAATTCCATCAATTGGCTGCAAATATCAGACGTTCCTCCCAGACGTAGACCTCACTATTATGGCTCTCTTGGAAACATATCACCCTCGAGATGGAGCTATGAATCCACCAAGGTAACATCTTACCTAAATCCAACTATGGTTTCCCAAACAATCCAGGGGTTCTCTAGCCAAGGTACCAAATTCTAGCAGCAATTCCAATCTATAGTCTCCCATTCCCCATCAACCTACACAACCCAAGGAAGTGTACCCCCTTTTCCACATCGCGGTCCCTCGGGATGTCCCACTTCTCTTCCAAGGCTCCAACATAGGCTGACCAAGAAGTATTAGACCACTGTAGCTCTAGGAACTCCAATTGCACTCAGGAATCTCTAGGTACCCTCCAGGCTTTGCACCTTGGGAAACTACCCAAGAAATTCTCACTCCAGAGATCCTAACTTCTTCAAAAAACCCTAATCGGAATTGTGATTACAATTTACAATGCTAGGCTCACTGGACTTACAACATAGATGCTCTCTAGTCTAATATCACACGGGCACTTTGGCCCAGAACTTATATACACATGTACTCTATTCCAAAACAACTTTGCTCACTAGCCTATATAAACAAATATACATTCATATATACATATTACATCTATATCAAGTATGTTGTAGGTTGTTTTTGGTTTTTAAAGTATAACCACTTGCAAAAGACGATATTTTACCAAATAGATCCGAGTTTACCACAATTATTATACTATGATAAAAGGATTTGAAGCCAAAAATAGTAGCAATTGATTGCATTATTATCTACAAGGTGAATTTGTGCAAATAATCAAAATTTCTATACTTTCTCTTTAATTATGACATTTTAAAAGTGAACAAAGAAACTTGACATGGTGGGTAGTATTCAGGGTTTCAAAATGCAAATTTCTACCAACTTATATTTGAGAAGGACTAACTATCTATCTAATCCATGTAGTGATCAATTTTATAGTTTCCTGCAATGGCGATTCTTAGAGTTTCTTATGGAATGGGATTATTTTACTATTGGATTGTACAAGTTTCAAATTAGTTATGCAAGAAAGGGGATATCCAACAAGCTATACCAATAACAAGGAAAAAATAGTTAGTGTAATGTGATATGTTGGGACTAAGTAGAGATGAATGGAAAGAGTGAATGCACTTGACAACAGGATAAAGATTAACATGAAGGTATCTTTTGAAAGTATGGAGGTTGGACTGTGTATTGATAGCATCATTTTCACCTATTCCATTTTACCAAGAAGTGGAACAAAGCTTGTTTCAAGCCTAACATATTACGTATCATTTAAAAAAAAATGGGAGGCATCATCTATTATTAAGTGGTGTCAACTAATAAGTAATTGTCCAAGAGATAACTAGGCATATCAAAATCTAGAAACATTTTTGTACATGATGCTTAATCACATGGATTAATTTACATAGTTTTAATAATATGTGGAAACACTAAATCCAAAATTGATGACATGGGATCATGAGTTATAACAAATTCTCTACATTCTGTATAAATCACCCTTGACTCATGATGTGTTTATTTTAACTAAGAGGTGAGTTGTCTTTGAAAAATTCATTTGTAATATTAACATTATCTAGGATGACATGTGTAAGTGACTAAATCACACAATGTGCCCTAAAGTTGGTCTTCAACTAGATGATGATATTTGTCAATTTTTTTTCCAACTTTCCCCTAGCACAATTGTACTAAGATTGTTGTGTTAGGTGAAGTGAATCATAGATTTAACTACCACAAGGAGATTTCAGTTTTCCTTCTTAGAAAAGGGCCCTTGTAGGGTCTTTATGTGTGTTATAAGGACATGTCTTGTTAGCCCTTGTACAAGGATAAATTTTGTGCATCTTGTATTTTAATTGAATGACATAGGATACATGATTAGATCTTGAAATGTTAAAAGTACAAGGTCTAATAAGTTGGAGATACATTCAACCCATATGATATCAAGAATTTTTAATGTCAAATATACTAGGAACCTATGTTTTGACCTTTTTCTTACATATAAACATCTTGTTTGTTGAGTCAATTTGATACTTTCTATAATGTTCATCAAGTAGGATGTTAGTAGTAGTGAATGATCATGTTTTTTTTCCATGTTATGAATTGATGATTGGTTAAGTAAAGGTATTATGTTAAGAAAATTGACATTTTCCCCAAAGATAAGAATGAAAACTTATTCATGGATGTGGAGATTACAAAATCCATTAGTAATTGGGAAGAAACATTCATGTTTGACATTCATTAAAACAAACTTGTATTTTTCTATGTGTCGAGGTTTATCATGGGAAATATGTTTCTCAAAGACAAAATATGAATTTATGAGACCAAATGTTGATACAAATACTATGGTAGTATGCCATTTTAAATATCATCTTGGAAAACATAGGCTCTTTGTTTTAGGAATCGTTTGAAAAGTTTTGTGTAAATAAGGTTATTGAGTATACAGTTAGTTTTGCCATTATTGTTTTTGGTTAAAAATAACATATAATCCATAATGTTCTAACAAATTATTAATTTCTATCTTTTTTAGAACATGCTATCAAGTTTGATCCTCAAGAAGTCTCACTTTGGATCCGTATTTTTTTCTAGGTCTATAGTCCACAACCTTTCCTACAAGGCAATGACTACAACGACGGAGAAGGATAATCCACCTATTGAAATTCCTCGACCTATGGTTACCATCGTGCGGAGGTCTAAAGGAAGGAAGTTTAACTCATGGGTAGTTGTTGAAATATTTGGAAAAGTCATTGATGTAGATGATTTTCATGTACTTATCCCAAAGCTTGATGTTGTTGAGAGTATAATGGAGACATTTTTTTTCATGGACTAGATGATCAATGATCATCATCTATTATTGGATATTCACTTGGAAACTCAAATGTATTGTGATAGTACTTGACTTTTTCATATTTTTTTATATATAATATTTATGTGGTTCAAATATATATGTTTGTACTTGATATTATTTATAGTATTGTTAATTAATGCTGCAAGTTTACATGTTTATATAAATTTGATTTATTTCCATTGATTCAATTGCATATATAAAATCTTATTTATTGTTTAAATATATAATTTGTTTCATTGATATTAGATCAACATCAACATTGTATGAATTGTTTTTTAAATTATTCACATCAAATTAATTTATATTGAATAATAATGATGAAAGAAAATAAAATGAATATAAAACTACTAAATTAGTAATAAATATAATGAATATGAAACTAATAAACCAAAGATACTACTATTTTTTAGTCGTGATATAAGGGACTAGGATTATACTATTTGCATAGTGATTTATAACGCGACTAAATATACAAGTAAAAATGATAAAAAATAATGACCAAATAAACTAATAAATATGCTACATGATGACAACAATTAATGAATAATTTAACTAGTACTACAAAATGGTGACAATTAATGACCAAATAAATGAGTAAATGTAATACAAAGTGGTGACAATTAATGACCAAATAAACGAGTAAATGTACTACAAAATGGTTACAATTAATGACCAAATAAATGATTAAATATATTACAAGATGATGAATCAAGTCAACCAATTAACGACTAAGTTAGATACGACTAAAAGTTAGTCGAGGGAAAAGATACTGCAAATTTGCTACTATTAGTCATCGACTAAAAAATAGTCGTATATATCCAAATTTTAGATTTTCTTTTAGAAACAAATTACTCATTTTGTACTAGTGTATATACACAGTTACCACCTGGGGGTATTACAGTTGCAACCTTGATAACTAAGAAAAAACAAGCATGTGTATTCATGCCATGAATCATGGTGGCTTGTTTTGTTTGCATAAAACTTGGTTGGGGTTTGATATTTGTACTCTTTATTTATTTGCTATGCATGATGAGGAGGAATATCAAGAGTGCACAATTCTTATCCCATGTCGGCAACGCAAAATATATGAAACCTGACCAATGCAAGCATTATAGTCAGATGTGGGTTTTAAGCTAAAATGAACATATCACAAGTTCTAAGCAATGGGATTTGGTTTTTAGATGGAGTTGTGTTATTTATGACACTGTGATAGACAAAATTCAGCTCCAATACATATTAAGCTCTAATGGTGGTCTTTCTCTAAGTGAGATATCCTTGTTTTCCTTTGGAATATTGGAACTTAGTGACCTAAATAATCATTGGAGATTCTTTGGTTACTTTCATCTCATGGATTTACAATGAATGTTATAGTTTACTACCTATCTCAATATATGGAATTTATGCATTGTTACACAATGATCTCCTTGACTACACTATATTGGCATTTAGAAACCATGATGGAATCATTTATACAAACATGTTTCCTTAGGATGCACATTTTTCTTTCACCAATGTCATGTGGTGTCTTCCTTCTCGAAGGTTACAATGTTCTCAATCTGAGAAGGAAAGATATAAAAATATCTTCTTGCATATATATGTCCATCATTAATCATATTCAATTATCATAACATCATTATTGCATATATATAACAACAAACTATTCTCAGTCTGCAAGCATGCCACATGTATGCCCAAGCATTCCTGCATGCACTAATGCACATTAATATGAACTAAGCATTCAATCTCATCATGCTAACTAATGCACATGAATTCTATATTTACTATATTTTCTAGATTCTTGCGCTCCATGTAGTTGTACTTGAATCCTTCTAGATCCCTACAATTCTATGCACTACTATTCCTTTATATGAACATGTTCTAACCGAGGCCCACTTGGTCATTTTGTAATTTTATCCAATATTTCAAATTGGCCACTGCCTCCACTTAGGAAATCATGTTCCAACTTTACCTTTCTAGAAACTTCCAACACATTGGAATGCTGTAATTCATATCATTCTGTCATTGGCACTTTGAAGTGAATAACAACTTTTATTTTATCCCTTGAATTCTTTGTACCTATGCCTTGCTTCCACTGTGCACTTTGATAACATAATTGGATTTCTTTCTTGACCTAAAATACTTCAGCCATAGTTGCCAATTCATAACTAGCAACCCTTTTTCTAGGCATTCTTATGTTTGCAAATAGAGATGATTCACACATAACCTCCTAAGATCCTTGTTCTCCTTTGTAGCAAGACTTGCATCCTTCACTACATTTCTACCTTCAAGGCTATGGATTCCTCCTTAACTCCTTGTGCATGATAATGACATTATTCACATGTTGGATTCATGTCCTATGTGAGAATCCTTTTTGATGTGCCTTTGCAATTTATTCAGACTATATAGTAGCTGAATAATAATTCTTTTGTTCTACTCCTTTTGAGTTCTTTATCCATTTTTCATTACTTTCCTTGTAGCTCTCTATTCCCTCAACCAACTTTCACAAGCTTTTCCATGCTTCCATGTCATTTTCCTGCAAGTAATAAATACTTAGGTGCTCAAATGAATTTTCTATTTTATAATCTGTGTCATCTACAAGATCAAGTTATTTCCCTTCTTCTTATTGTAACTTGTCTTTATTCCATAGTAGACAACCTACATCATCAATACTTTTTATTGATGAATCGTCCAATACCTCTGCATAATTCCCAAATTTGTACTGCCATTCCCCCCCCCTAATGATTAATCTCCCTCACCATCCATTCAATAATCTCTTGACATAACATGCTCTCCTTGAGTGTTCCTTTGCTCATCAACACTATCTTGTTATTATAATTCAATCTCTTTCCATTACTAGTCTATTGCACTTTCAAATGTGCCTATATACCTCTACATAGGCACTATCATGAGTATATGAACTCTTTCTTACCCATTACTGACATCTTTCTTGTACCTGCAACATCTGGAATTTTTTTTCCAAGATGGATGTTATTTGGAAAATCGTCATTTTGAACAATTTGATGGTTCACAAAGCTCAATTGCCCTTTTTCTTGTAGCTTTATATATTAACCATATGATCTATTGGAGAATTCAATCCTTCTTCCATGTTTTCCTTTGTATTACCTTTCCAAAAGATATTCTCACGCCTTATTTTAATTTTTGAGCTGAAATTTATGGCCTTATGAAATCCCCAGTTTCACCCCTTTTTGCATTTGTTTTACTGGTACCAAAAATCTCAAGGCCTAAATTCTGCCTTTTGTAGAGAAAAATAGGGTGAGGACCATAATTTTTGTATATCAAGCGCTAATAGTATTCATGATTTTGAATACATAATAACTCTCAGATTTGTAATCTAACACTCCAACTGACTTCTACATCAATCTAGATTTGGAAATTTTGTCCTTTTGTATTTCCTCTAGACTTGAATTTTTGGCCAAAAATGGCTATCTCCCAAACAGAGTAGAATTAGCACAAATCTCTTCAAGACAAAGTTGTTTATATTGATGAGTAGATAAAAATTTGAGTAAACAATTTTTTTTTTGAATAGGTCATCTGGGTTCCCTTTTCTTCCTCAGAAGTTTTCAAAATCACCCTAATGCACCCAAAGATAGTGGAATTTACCCTATTTTAGCATCTCCACTCCACACCCTTTTGAATTTTGCTGGGAGGCCACATGAGTGTTTTCATTCCTTCTTTTTGATTTGTCTGTACAATTTTCACCCTCATTTGGGCCCTGGTTACCAAGCACGATCCACAACTTCAAAAGTCACTATTTTGCATTTTTTGAAACATGAAAGCAAAATTAGCCAATGGGCCTCACTAGCATTCTTATAGTCCTCTTCACTTCAGACAGACTCCTAAAATTTCATCCAAACCTGAGTTAAACTACTCCTTTTGTGCCCAAAAAAACCACCTGTCTTGCCGACATACTGACAATGAATCCACATCCTCTTGATGATGTATCAATGATGAAAAACTCATCCTTTCACTAGTGTATAAGTGATGAAAATATTTTTCTTGCCAACATATCAATGAAAAAACATCATATTTTTGCTGACATTTCAGTGATGAAAACTTATTTTCCATCGAAATGCTTCCTTTGTCAACGACCAAAAACTTATTTTCCTTCAATGTTTTAGCGAACAATTCTCTTTTCTCGCTGATGTATCAACGAAGAAAACAATTTTCTCGCCGATGTATCGACAAAGAAAACATTTTTGTCATCGAAACTCCTTTTTCCTCTTTTTCGACAATTTTCAAAGTTCTTCCCTCGTCAATGTATCAACGAAGATCTCCTTTCTTCTTTGATACACAGTGTATCGACGACTCAAAAAAATCTTCATACTTAGTCAAAAATTTCATTTTTCAAGCTTGAGACTATCACAAAACCCCTGAAATTGGATCCTTTGACTTGATTTGACCCTTGCAAGCTGCATTCGACCACCAATTCAGCCAAGTCGACCTCTGTAATAAAAATCTGAAAACAAAAATAAAAAAATTGAGGGGTTTTGACCTCGATTTCTCTAGCTGGGCGAACTCAATTTCGCCCCCAAATACCTGTGTGATTGCTACAGATTTGGTTATTTCAGCCTTTGGGACCAAAACCCTCTTGCTAAATCCCATTGATCAACATACCCATGATGATTTTCCACTGATATATATACCAAAAAATTGGGGATTTAGTTCAAACCAAAACTTTTCTCCAAATATAAACACAACAATAAATTTCTTTGTGTTGTATCAGACCCTAGAGGCATAGTGTTGTAACCTATAACTCTGATACCACTTGTAATGAACCCATACCTGCTAACCCATACAAATTTTTGTTTACACAATAAAAACACTAACAAGCACATGTTAACTATTTCATGCAAATAACAACATATATAAAAACCATAATGCAACCATACAAACACATGGAAACAACATTCAAATTAACATTTATACATAGTGGAAATAAGCATGTAAATAAAATGGAAAATTATCTTGAATTGTTGAACCAAATGGCTATGTACATG
Organism: Picea engelmannii; assembly: GCA_009831015.1. Lineage (NCBI taxonomy): Eukaryota > Viridiplantae > Streptophyta > Pinopsida > Pinales > Pinaceae > Picea > Picea engelmannii. The sequence goes on from ML784507.1 coordinate 173,468, forward strand.
GGATGATCCTCCCATCCATAGGCTTGCTATTCCAAATCTCAACAACAAGCCAACCCCAAGGTGAGGCTATGAGTCCACAAGGAGGTATGGCTCTCTTGGCTTCCCACTCTCCATAATTCAACAACCCATTACCCAAGTTCTACTCCAAAGAAATTTCCAATCCACTAGTGCTCTCCTTCCCCTCAACTTGCACAACCCAACGAATGAGATCCCCCTTTTCTACCATGCAATCCCTCGAGCCTTCAAACTTCCCTCCAGGGCTCGAGTGCACTTATTTGGTTAGGAAATTTCATAGTTCGGGACTCTAAGAGTTCTCTATTGTTCCAGGAGTGTTCACATAGCCTTCCCAAGGATTTTGAGTCATTTCCTCAACATGAAATGTCACTTATAGGCATGCAACCTCCATAACAGGCCTACAACCTCATTTTCAACATAAAAATCAGCCCAACAATGGTTTTCCTTAAGAATAAAATGGTTGGTGCCCTTTTTCGAGTACTCAACCCTCCTCTTTCTCTCCAAAGCCAACATGAAAAGTTGCCCCAAGAATGAACTTGAATTTTCTTTTCTTCTCGTGCAAGCTTGACTCACACTTTTCCCAAAAATTGGTTGTACTCAACTTATGTTGTCATAAATTGGGTGATTTGACCTTTATCACCTACCACTCTTACATTAATAATATAATTGATGAAATTGATATGTCAAAGGTGGATAAACTTTAATAATGAAATTGATGAATTAATATAAATGGGTAACCCCTTGGACCCCTCTTTAGCCCCCTCTCTTATGGAATCATAGCCCCCCGTCATTACTGTCTCTCTTGTACTGTAGATGATCCAGTGGATATCGGTGGCCACCCATCTATTCCAACTCGCTCAAAATAATTTGTTTTCAATTTACTATTTTTAGCAGTTTTTCGGGTCCTAAACTTCTGGAGCCATTTTGAGGTCCTAAACGACGTCTTTTCACGATCGGGCACCTCAATGCTGGTGTAGGGATTTGATTGAGCCCCCAAAATTAATCTCCTCATCAATACCTTTCCAACGAGCTATCATGCACCCCAAATGAAGATCGTATGCCAAAGTTACGCCCTCGGGAAGTTGAGACACCAAACTACCCAAAACAGGGTCCACAAAATTGTTGGCTTTTCATCTTCTAGGGTTAGGGTTTTGGATTTTCTTTATGTTAAAAATGTCTTTGGAGCCTCATTTTAAGAATAATATTCATGCGAATGAACATAGCCGTCACATCTCTTCTCAGAGATAAGCTGCCACCATGCTAGCAAGTCTTTCACTCAGTATTTCTATAGTTTTGTACATTTCACTCATTAATAGAAATTGTGTATTGTTGTATCTCTGTGTTTATGGTTATATCTATCTTATATTATTGATATATCTCTATGCATTTCTATATTGTATTTCTTCTCCCATTTCGTGCCAAAAATAATATGGATCAATGGTATCAAAGCAGGATGCTCTTGATCATTTTTCAGTGCATGTCCTTGATGAGGTCCGAGTATAGCAAGTTCTGTCTCGAGCTTGTATCTCTTGAGGAAAATCGATCTTGCATGCCCAAGAAACCCTCCATGCCATAAGAAAATAAATATGACATAGTAAAAGATTCTATTAATTTGTTGCTTGAGCAATCCCTCATGCGACAGAGGGATGAAATGATGGAGAAATTTTCCCACATCCTTCAACGCCTACTGATAACAACATGCACATCTTCATCAAACAGACACTTTGGAGGAACCTCTCCTTTCAAGGTACAGGTTAATTTTGATATTCCCATATTTGAAGGTCATATATATGCGGATTCCCTATAAAAATGGTTAAATATACTAGAAGGTTATTTCTTTGTTCACAATTTTTTCGACAAGGAAAATATCACCTTTTCACTCCTTAAGGTTCTCCCCCATGTCAAACATTGGTGGGAAACTTACTGGGAGAAAAGTTCCATAGAGGAGTCTGGAATATATGGGGTTGAGCCCACTTGGGATTTTTTTGTGGATGCAGTCAAGGAACAATATTACCCTGTTGGTAACTATGATGACCAATACATGAAATGGACCACACTGTGACAAGATAGAGGTAAAACAGTGTCAAAGTTCACAAATAATTTCCATACCTTGTGCACCAAGCTAGGTATCAAAGAATCCAAGTGATATCTTGTTCTAAAATACCGTGGGGACCTACATAGGTACACCCAAATCGAAATGGATTTCCTGGACATCTCATCACTTAGAACTGCCTATCGATATGTTGTGAAAATCGAGTAGAAATTTAGGCACCAAAAAAAACGGGAGTTCGGGTATACAAAGCCGCAACAACCAAAGTATGCTAAAGATGACCCTAACAACCAACCTCTAGAAAACCAGTCCAAGTCACAGGAAAATAAGGGTAATGGAAAGACGAAGGAAACTAGAAAGTGGTGCGATTTACAGAAACGCCCTTGGCACAACACTGATGAATGTCGCTAAAAAAAATCATTGGTGGACGAGATCAAAGAAAAGGAGCCGAACCCTTATTCATAAAATAATGGGAGAAGAAAAATCACCGACGCAGACTCCACTACTATTGTCGCGACCACAACAATTCAAACAGAAGAACTAGCAGATCCTGAAGAGGGGGAGAACCTTTTTCATTCATAGATGTGGGTGAAGGGGACCCCACTGCATTTTATTGATGATAGCAAAAGACAAAATAACCTCATCTTAGTAGAGGTCGTCAAACATTTCGGATTGTTGACAACACCACACCCACAACCATACAACATCGGGTGGATTTTCCAGGGACGAGATCTTCGTGTCAACTAGCAATGTTGATTTTCATACGGCATCCATCCCTTCAAGGATGAGGTATTATGTGATTTTTTCCCACTGGATGTATGTGATGTTCTTTTGGGCCAACCATATATGTGGAAGCGCCATGCTATTTATGAGTCTCGACCCTGTAGTGTCATTGTTACTCTGGGGGGTCATCTCTACAGGATACCAGAGGTAGTTCTGATTACCGTCCCACCAAATCAGTGCTGCAAGGTAATCTCTCATACTGCAAAATTCAGTCTCTTCACAATCTGTTTAAAAGGTGAATAGACGGACACTGTAACCACTGTAGCCTTGGCCCAAGACCTTTCTATCCAACAGAAGTAGATTGCAGAAGAGAAAGAATATATTGTTTCTTCACCTACAATGGTGCCTACACACTTCCCAATAAAGCCAATATAAAATAGGTTGGTTGAACAAATTCAACCCCACCAGCAATAGGTTCGTGACAACCATCAACAAGTTAAGCAATGCAACTTCTCCAACAAGGCAAGCAGCTCACCAAGATTCAGATTCAACAAATGCTTTTTCCTCTCCCCAAGAACTCAACACAATGGAGAGTATTTATTACTAAGGAAGAAGGATTGATACAGGTGGATATCAGTGGCCATCCATCTATTCCAACTGGCTCAAAACATTTTTTTGACAATTTACTATTTTTAGCAGTTTTTCGGGTCCTAAAATTTCAGGGCCATTTTGAGGGACTAAACGATGCTTTTTCAAGATTGGACACCTCAATGACAAGCAAAGGATTTTATTGAGCCCCCAAAATGAATCTCCTTTTCGATATCTTTCTAACGAGCTATCGTGCACCCCAAATGAAGATCATATGCCAAAGTTACACCCCCAGGAAGTTGATACACCAAACTACCCAAAACGGGGTCCACAAAATTGTTGGATTTTCATCTTCTAAGGTTAGGGTTTTGGATTTTATTTATGTTAAAAAGGACTTTGGAGCCTCATTGTCACAATCATCTTCATGCGAATGATCATAGCCATCACATCTCTTCTCAAAGATAAGCTGTCACCATTCTAGCTAGTCTTTCAGTCTATATTTCTACAGTTTTTTACATTTCACTCATTAATAGAAATTGTGTATTATTGTATCTCTGTGTTTATGGTTATATCTATGTTATATTATTTATATATCTCTGTATATTTCTTTATTATATCTTCGCTCTCATTTTTTTCCAAAAATAATCCGGATCAACAACCAAGGATTATTATTTATTAATTATTTTAACATACAAAATACACAATTCGTCCCTTAGCCATATTAATCAATACATGCTATCTCGCTCAACCATATTGTCTCACCATCCTAATTAATATTTGCACAATTACATTATAATTGTGGGGATTATAACTAGGGATATTACACAGGGAAACAAAAAATCTTGGGTTGAAGAGGACACAACCTACACATATGAAGATGCAAATGGAAAATTCCATTGGAACTGAAATAATAAAGGTTAGTCACGTACCAAAATAAAAAGACAAATAAGTAAGTTTTTTTCAAGCATTTGAATGCATAGAGTATGAATATTTTTTCCATTATGTAAATAAAATATATGCAAAAACCAAACACATTTGTTGCATACTGTGTCTTGGGAATTAATGAATAATAAGAATAATAATAATAGGGACATGTTGAGTTTTATATTATTTGGTTCACAACGAGGGACAAATGAAATCCCAGAAAGGCCAAAATTGGTAGGGTCAGGTAAATTGGTTTCCACTCTTTCTCATTCACGTTGATGAAAAACCAAAGAAATGGGTGAAGGAGCTAAGAAATATCTATGATCAGAGAAGGAACTCAAAGACTTCACATTCATTGGATAGAAGATGTTGAAAATAAAGAGTATAGTGGCCTCGATTATGCGAGAGACACTAACATAGAAAAACGGGTGATATGTTTCCAAAGATTTAGTCCAAAATGAAGGGTGAATGAATGACCCATAACACATGTTTCTCTCATCGAATTGAGTTTCCACCATTGTAAGATAAAGTGGGAACACCAAATCGAAATCAAGGAAAATCAAAAGGAAAGTTTTGAAAGGGAAATATATAGCAGCCAAATGTAAATCATGCACTTACATGTGGTATCTAACATTGTGGGACAAATCAAAGATAATTTGGATTGTTGGAGTTGAGATCTTTCTACCCATGTGAATAAAAATCTTACAACATGGTCAAATTAAAGAGTGAGTTTGTAGCCATTGTTTTGATTGATAAGCCTTGATTCGTCATGGAAAGGGAGCTGCTAAATAGAAGAGATACCATTATGTGTGAGAGAGAGAGTGCAAGAAATTTCCACTGCCTAATCATTCTTGTTATTATCGTCATAGATTTGTAACTAACACCATCAAAGTGTGAAGGGTTGGATTATAGCCACCAGGCAAGGGTCGACATTTTTGTTTGATATCAAACACCATGATTTTAATCACTGTCATATGAATTTTCTTGAATAAACTACCTACCCTTCATACACATTTGAGAAGCGTGTCTGTGAGAGGTTGAAGTCATTTTGGTGAAGAGTTCAGATAAAATCCTATAGATTTGATGTTATAAGAGAATTAATAACATTTTGTCACGTCTATCCATATCGGGAAATGATACAAAATTATACAAATTTGGAATTGGCACACTTGACCTTTCAGTTTTTGTTAAATCTTATATACTTCAGAGGGCCTGGGGCGGTGCCCATGTTCAACTTGGTGAGGTGTGGGAAATGTGACACCAGTGGTAATTGAATAGATGTACATGTAAATGAATGCTTTTTCATTTGGATTTGGATTTATGGAATCCCAGGAAGCTTCACTCAATCCAAGGATTTAAAGGCCAGTATCGTTTTATACCATTGTACGGACTCCAACAATGACATACATACAATATTGATTTGATTTGGATCGTTTTGATTCTAATTTTTTAAGCATAATATGCATGAGACAGTTCGATATTTCTCGTATATTCTCATATCTTTGATCTTATAAAGACAAGTCTTTGGTTGGGTTTGATTATGGTCGTGGAAGGAAAGAGATCGAGTCATATCATAAAGTAGAAAATCCCCTTTGGGTTGGATTCCCTCAACAAGTCAAATCCCAATCCAGAAAAGGTGGCCATGGCAGGTAGGTTGAACAGAGCTATAGAGAACTCAAAGTTCGTATAGATAGAAGAGTCACTCTTTTCTTCAACATGCACTTTCTTGTTAAATTCAGTGTAATAATTGAGTCTTTGTCATGGGAATATTGAAGAGCCACATCGTGTTTTGGGTTATTGGGTTTTGTTAGTCATATTTTTAAATAAAAGAAGAAATAGTTAAGAATTAAATGTTTTTAAGGTGGTCCCCATGGTGTAGAGCATTCATTGAGGGAGTGTGCTATTAAGGCACTCCATAATTGAAGTCATCGGTTCAAAACCTCTGGGGACACCTCAAATCCAATCATGTTAAGGGCTGGTGCGGTCCAGGCCAGGTGCGATCCTCAGGTGATTTTGATGGCTTAGATGCCCCTGGGTCATGGAATCTCAACCACAGCCCAATCCCGCAAGTCAGGGATATTTAACTAACAAAACACAAGTGTTTAAGGTGATATCAAACCAAGAGTATCGAAGGATTTGTTAAAATTCTAGAGGGTTTCAGTTTGATATCATGGATTCATTGTAAAGTATATGGAGTCATGAGAATTGTAAACCTAACATGAAGGAAGTAGTCTGGTTAGTCTTAGTAGTCGAAAAAACATGTTGTCATGTTTTCATAGTCATGTTGAAAATTGAGTTTGTGTCTAAATAAAGGAGGGGGTTAAACATGAGTCCTTAAGGAAAGTGATCCTCTCCACCATTGTAATGTAAGTTGGTGTCTATTCAACTAGATCGGTTTCTTGCCGACATTATTCATGTCCATTTGAAAACATTTAATCGATTTTGTAAAATCCCAGTACTGACTAAAAGAGTCTTTGTATAATTTAGTCTTACTAACAATTAGAGAGTCAAGTTTAAACATTGATTCATGTCCTGGTTTATTTGAGTCAAGTTATGCACATGCAATAGAGTCTTAGTTGAGTCAAAGAGTTGTCCTTCATGTAAGTTTGAATTGCAGACTCCATACATTTCAGATATCTAAAAGCCTAAGAATCATAGCCATGATTGATAGTATTAGTAGAGTAGTAAGCATACAAACATTGGAGAGCTTGATTGATTGAACATTCATTGAGGAAATTTTGTAGCAGTTGATTTGAGCACTTACAGAGAGCATTGATGTTGAGAATTGATCACAAAATTTTTGCAACGGTGAAAATAATTCAAGAACGAGACATCTCATGACATAAACACACACACACACAAGAGATTAAAAAACAAGATGATGGCACAAGAAAGATTGAACTGATTGATCCCTTTGGTATAAGAGTTGTAGACTAGTCCTTGGGTTGAGAAATGGTAGGTTGACTGAAGCGTGGTGCTCCACCGTAGGGTATTGTGCAAGGGAAAGATGAGTATAGGATGATACAATCACCACTCTGAAGACATGATGGTGTAACAAGAGAGTCAAGAGGATCATTGTTGGGTGGGGTAGCCGAGCATTGGGGACTCATTGACTGCATCAGAACCTACTAGATTGAAGACGAAGGATAAAGAGTAATAGGTCACGTTATAACCTTGTGTATATGTATCTTCCTATATATTTGGTGACTGATTTATCTATGTAGATTGGTATGCATGGTTGGTGCATAGTAAGGACACTTTTATAGGATTAAAGACCCATAATGTTGTTGCACACTTGTTTGAGACGAGCAAGGATTTGAGTGTGGGGGAGATGTTGGGGGGCCCCTTAGGCCTTTGTAATATTCATCACACATCATACATTATACATTAGCATAACATAATATATGTAATAAAGTAAGTAAGTAAGTACAAGAATGTAAACGTATAAGTCAAGTAAAAGATCTTAATGAATGATTAGTTGGAGCGGGTACAACCACTCCAACCATATTTCCTATGCATAAATTCTCTTGAAGAAGGAATATGAAAGTGGTTGGTTAACATTCCTAAAATAATTCTCCTCTTTCTTGAGTTACACGTGTGTTCCTAATATTCTATCTGTTATTGGATAAATTTGTAAATGCAGACATGAACTAATCTCCCTAGATCCACCTGGATCTAGAAAAAAATAGGACGGGACATTGCGCTTTCCCTAAGATATGATCATTGAATTTACTATCAAAGAAAAAATGAGTGACATACCTTTAAATATCGCTTCCTTATATCTTTGTTGTCCCTGCTTCGCTTCAGTGCTCTTGTGAAATTAGATCTGCAATGACACAAACCAACCAAAGTGAAAGGAACAATAGTATATTCAATGAAAACTTAAACATGTGATCAATGAGTCATGTAATAAAATGAGAATGATTTTATGGGAAAGAAACATGCCACCGTATTATATTAAGTAAAAGTGGAAGATACAACCAAATTGCCTTGATGTTGCAAGTTCCCTTTCAGTGGCCCTTTTCTCCAACACACGCATACTTGCTCCAATTTTTCATGAAGATGATCCACAAAAGCTTGATGGACAAATAGAGACTTCAAGCATCAATTGAAACAGGATTCCTCACACAGTCTTGGGCCTATTCTTTCATCAATTCCTTGCTATTATTTTCTTAATCTTGCTTAACCTTTTCCATGAGAAACCCATCATTATATAGGAGAAAGAGAAGTGGTTAAAGAGATTAGGATGATCCCACCAAATCAGAGAAGACAGTAGGATCCCAACCATATGGATGCCACCTCACATTCTAGAAGATTCCCTTCTAGAACCTTCGTGAAATTCTTCCTTTCTTTAGATTTCAAACGCCGTCGCACCCTGCCTATATAGCATCCTGCGGAAACCCCACGAGCCAGGTTCAATGCAGCCTGCAGAAATCAAGCATTTCTACACCATGTCTTATATGAAGCCTGCAAAATCCTTCTAAAAACTAGTTTTGTAGAGGAAGACACCAGTCACTTTTCTCATGCAAAAGATCATTTTGAGAGCCTGAACACATGCTTGTAGACACATCACCAGGGTGACCAAAATAATGTGTAACATAATGCCCCCCAAAGTATGAGGCTAGAGCTCATGACAACTGCAATACTTTGTAAAATGCGTGTGTATGTCGGGAACAAGGAGTGCACCAATCGGGAACCTGCAAATAATCAATCATCTGTGCAATTTTATACCATTTATGAGGTAGGTATTCCCATGCTCAGACTACAAGTGATTTAAATCATAAATGTTAGTCATGGCCACCAATCATACACCGTGGATCCATGTCACCAAGATTCTACATAGACACCAGGAATACACTGCGGATCTATGTGTCAATAAAATTGAAATTCAGATATAGCCACGATATATACAAAGTGGATCTATGTGTCAATAAAAATCATAAATACTCCATCGCAACCTGGACCAAAATGATAAGATCCAGGGTATTCAATCCCTTCGTCCGTAAGTATGAATCTATCCATGCGATTACAGGTGATGAAGTCGAACATGGTAGAAACCACTTGATTACCGGTCATTGATGAAAACCGTTAACAAGTGCGAGGTAAATCACCATTGATGTCAATGAATCCCAAGGTACCTTAGCACAATCCATCGAATGTGAATAAATGAGATGAAGTTGAACACTCGATGGAATCTCTCGATCAGGGACCAATGATGTGAATCCACTGTCGAAAGTGAAGAAACCTACCATTGAGGCATGTAGGCTCTAAGGTACTAAATGATTTCTAAGTCTTGTTCTTGGATCATGAGTTGACGTCGACAGGAAAAGAATCGTCATAGGAGGGCCTTGATGTATCCCCCATCAGTGACATGAAATAAGTAACAGATCTAGGGTAGATCAAAGTATGAAAATGATTTGAAACTAACACAGGGAAGGATGACATGGTAGGAATTGTCAACTGCAGATGTCCAACTCGATATATGGCTTGTTTAGACTTCTCTTGAACATATGAACGACACAAAAATGGTCTAGGTAGCATTGATTCAAGGGTGACCCAAAAATATGAATTTGCGGAAGTCCATACGAGAGACAAATGGATTTCCCGACCCAGATATAATGATAAAGGGGGTGTCATGTTCAAGAGCGACTATTACTATCACTGAAACAAACACAAAGACACATTTCTTTCCCAAAATTTCCCCCACCATTTCGGGTGAGTACCTCTTTATTTTTAAGCAAGCTTGAGGAGGATAACATATGCTTGTTGATGTAAGCTCATCCTTCAGATGAGACCCTCATAGTATGTTTAACGAACCCTAAGAAGGAGTGGTTCGGTCCCGTATGGGTCTTTCAATATTTGTTTAACGAGTCCAAAGAGAGAAAAATCGGGGGTTCATCATGTTTTGAGAGCCTGAAAAACACTTAAAGAGAACTCTCCCAGTTCCTTTTTCATAAATTAGTTCGATGAGACTGAAAAAGTGATAACCTACTACCCATCGAACATTTTCTTCAAATACTTTTACGAGCGTGAAAAGAACAAGGTTGCTCGATAATATTTTCATCTTTACGGAGCGTGAAAAGAGCTTAAAGGACACTCCATAAGTTTCGTTGTTTTTGTGTTACCATGACAAGTACGAAAATATGACAAAAGTATACTCGGTTGCATTCTCATTGATTTTCGAGCACGAGAACGAACAAAGACTGAGCTTGAGGTTTTTCCTGAAAAACCTAAAATGTATTTGTACATATGAAAAACGTAAAAATAAATTAAGAAAAGTATCCGTATTCCACCGTTCAAGCTCTTAGATCATTCATCTGCGAAAAAATACAACACTCAAAATACCATTAGGACATTAGGTTTTAGAAAAAATGAATAAAATAATATAAAAATGCAATAGAAATAGTAAAAAGTAAATAAATATAGATGAAAACCCTCTTTTACCATTTCATTGTAATTTTGCCCAAAACTTGTCCAAAAAACCTCTTTTTACCTTGAACTTCTTCTGTCGATTATGGAAGGTACGGGTAACTATTCCACAAATGACTTCCGCCAACGAGGTAATCTCCTTGTGCTCTGTATTTTCCATGGATTACTTTTTTTTTTTTACTGGTTAAAAAATAGATTTTGAGTCAATTTTTAGGCTGATAGATGTGCGCAGGTGCCGCTGCAGGTGGCGCATATCGGGCCCTGCGAAAACCTATGGTTTCTATAGGTAGGATTTAGTTCACCTGCGTAAATTCCGCACTGCGTAAAAAATATACATGCGGCGGGCGAAACTCAAAATTTCGTGTTAAAGTTTAGCCATTAAAAAATTACCAAGGATGTTACATCAAGATGCTAAATTTCTTCTTATGGCTCCACTGCAGGTTTTGACCATCAGGATGTTGGAGTGGAGAGAAAGAGAACACGAGGACGATGATTTCATCATCGGGAATGACCCAGATGTAGTTAATGCCCTTCAACAATGCAGACTTATGAAATTCTTCAAGATTTAGGGCATGAGGGCCCAACTGAGGTTGCTCGAGTACTTGGTCCACATGTGGGATGTGGATCAGCAGGTGTTCCACGTCGGAGTCCACATGCTCGCCCTAGATATCGAGGATATCTATTTTCTGATAGGGTTGTCACGTTGTGGATCCCATGTGACATTGACAGGAGGTAGAGGTGGTGGTCTTCCAATGAGTGAGTATGTCAGCTGATAATGTGATCCCGAGGCCAAGAGACGTAAGGGTAAGGTTTCCATTAGGGGTGTCCGAGATTTTCCCCTACGGACTATCTTGTTCACTATCTCATGTATGGCGGGGAGTGCATCTCCTCACATGGCGCTCCAAATTTATTTTCAGTATGCAGTGGAGTGCATGGAGCCCCGGGTATTTAACTGGTATGACAGGGTTCTTCGCAGTATGAATAAACAACTGACAAAGTGTAGCAAAGGCAAACTGAAATAGTTCGGGTATAGATCCATTTTGGTGTCCTTCTTCCTTAAGAGGGTTCCACATATGTGCTTACAGGTGGAGTAGGGCTTGCCGACCCCATAAGATCCAAGGATGAAGAGGTGGTGTGACCTAATGGATCGACATGTAGTGAGCCCCATCGTCAAATACAATGACGTGTTCTTTGACTGGCTGAGGCCTCATATACTGATGATAGACGACTACGTGTATGCCAACTTAGATTTCATAGGCGACCTAGACTTGGTTTTGTCTGAAGATTCTCAGTGGGGGGATCTAGGTAAGAAGTACATTTTTTGGTTTTATAATGTTTTTATGAATTTTGAAATATGAAATGTTTTTTATGTTTTTAATATGAGGACTAATCAAAAACTCTTTGACAATGCAGATGTAGGGCCGCATCGGCCTCCAGGTACATCTCCTATTCAGAGATGAGGGGAAGTAGCTAGGTTAGTAGGATGGGATGCTGGTGACTACGAGGCGATCGAGAAGAACCTAGAGGGATTGACAACATATATCCCGAACATCTCTATTGATGAGATCCTGAGACGTTATCAGTGCCATACCATGGGCGTATCTGGTTCTCTTAGTCGACTACTCCGTAGGGTAGCACGAGCAGTTGTCTGTTATCATGAGCGACATCCTTGATGCTATTTTGTATATGAAGCCATGTGATTCACATTTTGACATTTTGGTCTTCAGAAAAAACACTTTTTGTAAAAACGTTTATCGTTATATATACATGAGGCTTCTACTAGCTTACTTTTCTCTATATACAACATGTGATATGTGATTGGATTTATAAATGTTTCAAATGTCTGTCTAGCACATAATTAACTAATGCATCAATTAATATATTTATACATATAGGAATGTGTTGATATTCAATATAATCAAAATGACGTTCCAAGAGGCGAATTCATAAATACACCCTTCACAAAGTAGGGCTTCAGATAGCATAGACATTACTTAACTGTAGTACTACTAGCTGCGAATCAAGTCAATAGATTCCAAGTGAGATAGCATCAATCAACAATTCAATGATTGCACTATACTCCACGATGTTGTTAGTTGTACGAATGAGGCAGACACCATGTAGGCTGATTAATTCGTTCGTAGGTGCGTAGATTTCCCAAGAATAAGACACTAAGTTCTGAACACTACGACTAGCGCCATCGACGAAGCCATTGTAGGGTAGCGAAGACACTGACATCTAGAAACCAAGCACAACATAAGGTAAGCAGTTGGGGGCTGAAACCAAATAACGAAAAAGCACACAAAAGTAACACACAAGAGTATGATACAGTAAAAATACAAGCACTCATGCAAAGATAACCTAAGCATAGTACTTCTTCAAGTAAATACCATTTCTAGGTTCACTCAAAGGAATGCCATCATAATCCACTAACTCATAGGCTCCCTTCTCCAACACTCGTTTGACGATATAAGGGCTTCACCACATAGCCTTGAATTTTTCAGCCCCTAGTAAATCACGATCTTGTTCTTAGAGGAGAAATAGATCACCTTAAGAGAAAACACATGGCTTGACATGCTTGTCATATTGGGCTTTGACACATTTTTTATGGGTTTCAATAACCAGTTTGGCATCACGACGAGTTTCATCTAATTGCATAAAATACAATAGACGTTCTTCTTCGGAAGAAGTTTTTGGGAGAAGTTCAACGACTAGCTTCAAATATGGTATCTCACATTCAATCGGCAGAACAACTTCGATACAATACACTAATTGGAAAGGCGTAAATCCCGTGGAAGAATTCACAGATGTCCGATAGGCCCATAATGATGAAAACAACATCGTGTGCCAACTTGTCTTATGAATTCCTATTATCCATCTAAGCATAGTCATAAGAACTTTGTTTATTGCTTCGATGGATAATAGGAATTCACAAGACAAGTTAGCACATGATGGGCTTATCAGAAATCTGTGAAGTCTGCCATGGGATTTACGCCTTTCCAATTAATGTTTGGTATCAAAGCTGTTATGCCGATTGAATGTGAGATACCATCTTTGAAGTTAGTCATTGAACTTCTCCCAATCACTTCTACCGAAGAAGAACATCTATTATATCTGATGCAATTAGATGAAACCTGTCATGATGCCACCCTGGTTATTGAAACGTAGAAAAAACACGTCAAAGCCCAATACGGAAATCATGTCAAGCCACGTGTTTTCTTTGAAGGTGATCTAGTTCTCCTCTACGAACAAGATCCTGATTTACTAGGGCTGGAAAATTTGAGGCTATGTGGCGAGGCCCTTATATCATCAAACGAGTGATAGAGAAGGGAGCCTATGAGTTAGTGGATTATGATGGCATTCCTTTGAGTGAACCCAGAAACAAGATTTACTTGAAGAAGTACTATGCTTAGTTATCTTTGCATGAGTGCTTGTATTTTTACTGTATCATACTCTTGTGTGCTTTTTCGTTATTTGGTTTCGACCCCCAACTGCTTACCTTGCGTTGTGCTTGGTTTCCAGATGTCAGTGTCTTCGCTACCATACATTGGCTTCGCCGATGGCGCTAGTCGTAGTACTCAAAACTTAGTGTTTGTTTCTTGGGAAATATACGCACCTACGAACGAATTAATCAGTCTACATTGTGTCTGCCTAGGTCATGCAACTAACAACATCGCGGAGTATACTGAAGTCATCGAATTGTTGACTGACGCCATCTCACTTGGAATCCGTTACCTTGTTGTGTGACTTGATTTGCAGCTAGTACTACTACAATTAAGTAATGTCTATGTTATCCGAAGTACTACTTTGTTAAGGGTGTATTTACGAATTTGCCTCCTGGAACGTCATTTTGATTATATTGAATATCAACACATTCCTAAATGTCTAAATGCATTAACTGATGTATTAGCTAATTATGTGTTAGAAAAACATTTGAGACATTTATAAATCCAATCACATATCACATGTTGTATATAAAGAAAAGTAAGCCGGTAGAAGCCTCATGTATATATAACGATAAAAGTTTTTACAAAAAGTGTTTTATCCGAAGACAAAAATGTCAAAATGTGAAGCACATGGCTTCATATACAAAACAACATCAAGGATGTCACTTAAGATAACACACAACTGCTCGTGCTACCCTACATAGTAGTCGACTAAGAGAACTAGATACACCCACAGTATGGCGTTGATAACATCTTGGGATCTCATTGATAGAGATGTTCAGGATATCGACTGTCAATCCCTCTAGGTTCTGCTCGATCGCCTCGTAGTCACCGACATCCCATCCTGCTGCCTCGACTACTTCCCCTCGTCTCTGAATAGGGGATGTACCTGGAGGCCAGTGTGGTCCTACATATGTGTTTTCAAAGAGTTTTTGATTAGTCTTTGGATTAAAAACATAAAAAAAAATTTCATATTTAAAAATTCATAAAAACATTATAAAACCAAAAAATGTACTTCTTACCTAGATCCCCCCACTGAGAATCTTCAGGCAGAACCGAGTCTGGGTCACCTCTGAAATCTAAGACGGCATACACGTAGTCGTCTATCATTAGTATTTGAGGCCTCAACCAGCCAAAGAACGCATCATTGTATTTGACGATGGGGCCCGCTATATGTCGAGCCATGAGATCACACCACCTCTTTATCCTTGGATCCCGTTGGGCTGGCAGACCCAACTCTACCTGTAAGTGCAGATGTGGAACCCTCTCAAGGAAGAAGGACACCAAAATGGATCTGTACCCGAACTGTTTCAATTCACCTTTCTTGCACTTTGTGAGTTGTTTCTTCATACTGCGAAGAACCTTGTCAAACTAGTTAAATACCCCGGGCTCCATGCACTCCACTGCATACTGAAAATAACTCTAGAGTGCCATGTGAGGAGATGCACTCCCCGCCATATGTGAGACAATGAACAATATAGTCCATAGGGGTAAATCCCAGACACCCCTAATGGAAACCTTACCCTTATGTCTCTCGGCCTTGGGATCACAGTATCAGTTGACATAATCACTCATTGGAAGACCACCACCTCTGCTTCCTGTCAATGTCACATGGGATCCATGGCGTGACAACCCCGTCAAAAAATAGATATCATCGATATCTAGGGCAAGCATATGGACTTCCACGTGGAACACCTGCTAATCCACATCCCCAGTGGAGTCACCAATTTTGTTATTAGATAAATTGGTAAATGCGGACATGAACTAATCTCCCTAGATCTTTTGGATTACTGAGAGGGGGGGTGAATCAGTAATAGTGTAATTATAATCCTTTTTCTTCAAATGTTATATCAATGTAAAATTATTATCCAATAATGAGTAGTAATAAATAAAAAATCACACACATACACAGTACACTAGTGTTTTACGCGGAAACCCAAATCGG
>ML784507.1:214576-241140 GCA_009831015.1 Picea engelmannii
GATTGAAGAAAAGAAAGTATCACTGATGAAGGTGGACACTTTGAAGAATGTTTTAGATTCATTAACAAAATCTGTGAGCACTGAGAAGTTCTCTTGGTGTAGAGGATCCATGGGCATTGCTGCCCTGGATTGTTGACTATGTAACCTTGTAACCCCCTGTGTGAAAAGAAAACAACAAGTGGGAGAATGTTGGGTATGTGTTATATTCTTTGCACGAGTAGTAGTGTATGAGCGTCTGCGCTGAGCACGCAAGGGGGTGGAGCCCCCCGCGCGGGGGTTTTGGGGCAGCGCCCCCAATTTTTTTTTTCACACCAGGACGACATATTTTCGGGACGACATATTACCGTGACGACATATTTATGGGACCACATGATATTTAGGTGGTTTTTCGACACATGGTTTTTTTCCGATGGTTTTCTATTTCTGGTTAAGGAATTAGGGTTTTGGACTAATCCAGGTCATTGGGTTAGGGTTTTGGATGCCACTGGATCCTATATGTATATTGTATTGTAAACAATGTAACACAATGTATGAATATAATATATGTTGGTTTTCCCGGTTTGGGTTTCCAGGTGAAAAATCTCTGTGTAATGTTTGTATTTGCCATTGTATCTTTTTTGTTCTTTTCTGAATATCAATTTGCAGTAGATATTGTACAAGGTTAGAATTTACAATATCTAGCAAAAGAGATTATGAACATTTAAGAAAGAAAAACAAGGTCACACAATACCTCATCTTTGAAGGGATTGACATTGTAGTACAGGCGAAACTGTTGGCTGAGGCAAAGATTTCTTCCTTGGAAGAGCCATCCAATGGTGTAGGGATACATGTGGGACGTTGTCGTCAGGGCTAGATGATTGAAAACCTCCATTGAGATGAGGCTCTTCTTGATACCTCTATCAATGATGAAGTGCAACAAGGTTTCTTTAACCCACATATGTGAATGAAAGAGACACTCTCCTTCCTTAGGATCATCAGGTTCACCAGGCTAGATCTTGGTGGTAGCAACATTGGCATTGGGTTCTGCATCAATGATCTGTCTCCCTTTTTCTAGTTCTGAATTGGAGTCAAAACCTAGATTTGATTTATATGCTTTCATCAATGTTATGCCAGGGGATCTTATGGAAGTTATACCACTTCCCGGTATCTTTCTTCGTCTTTCCATTGTCCTTCTTTGTTTGTGGCTTATAATGGTTGTCTTGAGGCTGTCTATCTTTTCTTTGCAATTTGTTCTATGGGTTGGGGCTTCCCTTGCCCTTCTTCTGCTATGAGGGGTTCCTAGACCCAAACTGTTGCATCTTTTGTTTAAGCTTCCACTCAATTTTTATGACATATTGATAGGCCAAGCCTAATGACGAGATATCCAGAAACTCCATTTCTTCCTGGATGTATCTATGCATACCACCATGGTACTTTAGCAATAGATGTCACTCAATATCTTTGATACCCATCTTGGTATGCAATGTATGGAAGATATTTGTGAAATCTGGCACTAATTGGTCCCTTTCCTGCCGCAATGTGGTTCATTTTGCATACAGGTCGTCATAACTTCCAATAGGGTAGTATTGTTCCTTAATATAATCCCTGAAGGACTCCTAGGTGACTGTGACTATAAATAATGAGGGTTCCTCTATTGCATTTTGCTAAAAAAAAGTCTCCCACCAATCTTTGACATGGGGGAAGGATTTGAGGAGCAAAAAAGTAATATTTTCTCTATTCGAAAAGTTATGGACGAAAAAATACGCTTCTAGCAGATTCAACCATTTTTCTACAACATGTGTGTCTATATGACCTTCAAATATAGGAATATCAAAGTTGATCTGTACCTTGAAGGGGGCGATGCCTTTGCTTGAGGAGTACGCGTCGCCTGTTTGTAGATGTCGAAGGATTTGCACAAAAGTATCCATCATATCGTTCCTCTTTTGCGCGAGGGATTCCTCAAGAAACATTTTGAAAGGATCTCCTGTCCCATCGTCTTTCTTTTCTCCCACCATGGAAGGTCTCTTGGGCATTCGAGAGCTCTTTTCCTCAAGAGAAACAAGCTCGAGACCCAACTCTTTGTACCTTGACCTCATCGGGGACATGAAATAAACAAAATGAACACATATTATTATTATTATTATTAACACATAAACACAACAAAAAATAACAGAGATATAATAAATCTGGCTTCTATTCAATAAAGAAATATGCTGAAACTGTAAAATGCAAACTAAAAACAAGCTTGCTAGAATGGTGGTGGCTTATATTTGAGAAGAGAAGTGATGAATATGCTCATTCGCAAGAAGATGAGTACAATGAGGCTATGAAATACTTTTTACAATAAAAATGAATGCCAAAACCCTAGAGATCCAAAAACCTAACCCTAGGAGTTGAAGCACCAAAAGTCATGTGGGCCTCATTGGGGTAAGTTGGTACATCAACTTCTCGGGGTCGTAACGGTTGCATACGATCTCCGTTTTAGGTGCTAGATATCCCTGTTGGAAAGGTTGATCTGAGGAATACACATTATTCCATCAAACTCTAACTTTGTCTACAATTTTATTGTGACGATCACTAAAAACATTGTTTAGGGTCTCAAAACGGCCCCAGAAGTTCAAGACCTGAAAACTAGGAAAAAAATGCCAAACTGAAAAACTACCAAGATGATCCAGTTGGAATAGGTGGGTGGCCATCGATATCCATCTAGATAAAAAATGACCTGGAAATAGTTTGAGAAATACTTTAGAAAGGATTACTTGTTAGAGAAGTATTTTGATGATCAAATTAAGGAATTCCATGAGCATAAGTTAGGTAAACTTACTATGGATGCATATGCCAAGAGGTTTATGGAGTTGTTGAGGTATGTTCCTTACCGAAAGGATGTGAAAACAAGAGTGTCTTGTTTTCTCAGTGGATTACCACATTCCTACTATGACAAAATTGAATTTGATAACCCAAAGACATTGGAAGACATTATAAGAAAGGCCAAGTGTTGCTATGATCAGCCTAGGCATAAGCAAGATCCTTTGAAATATTGGAAAAGAAAGGACAATATAATATTCCATAAGAATGGATTCAAGTCATCCCATATAAGAATCATAAGAAGAGTGCATAATTTTTTCAACTGAGTCGAAGTGTGCATCATCATAACTTTCCATCGCAGAGTGGGAATAAGCCATTAGAAAAGACAAGAGAAAGAGTAGAGGAACCAAAGAAAGGGCCTCTGCAGTGTTGGGGTTGTGGAGAACCACACCCTT
Organism: Picea engelmannii; assembly: GCA_009831015.1. NCBI lineage: Eukaryota > Viridiplantae > Streptophyta > Pinopsida > Pinales > Pinaceae > Picea > Picea engelmannii. The sequence goes on from ML784507.1 coordinate 217,816, forward strand.
TGAGGGATTGTTCTCATAGGCATAAGGACATTAAAATAGTCTATCATGTGCAGGAAGCATCTAGATTCAATGATGTGGCTAGAAGTGTTCCAAGAATATATGCAATTGTGGAAAATCGACAAGCAGACCACCAAGCTTCTATGGTAGAGCTGGAAGGTATAATTTCTAAGAAATCTATCTCTATTTTAATTGACCCTATATTTAACCTTAGTTATATTTCACCTCAAGTTGTTGAAGCATGTGCCTTATAGAGGAGGAAACATGCAAAGGCATGGTTGGTCCAATTAGCCACTGGAAGAAAGAGAAAAGTGGTCGAGGTAACAAAAGCTTGTCCAATTGAGATGAGTGGACTTAAAACTCAAGTATTCTTGAATATCCTAACCCTAATATCATATGATGTGTTGTTGGGTATGGATTGGTTAGCTTCCCACAAGGAAAAATTAAATTGTTATGAGAAGATTTTGGATTGTGAATATGAAGATGGAAATGCAAGAGTTTTTCAAGGCATTTAGAAGCCAGATTCAATTAGGAAAATATCATCATTGCATATTAAGAAGTTTAGTTGGAAATGGTGCCCCTTGTATGTAATACGAGTTATTAACTCTAGAGAAGGCAAGGAGCCGAGGGTTGAAGATCACCCTATGTTGTAGGAGTTTAAGGATGTGTTTCCACAGGAGGTTCCTGGACTACCTCTGAAGAAGAGAGATATCGATTTTTCTATAGATCTTGTGCTTGGAGAGGTACCATCATAAAAAGTACCCTATCATATGATCACACTGGAATTGGTGGAGTTGAAGGTAAAAATGAAGGAGATGTTGGATAAAGGTTACATTAGGCCAAGTGTGTTCCCATGGGGATCACCATCCTTGTTTTTAAAGAAGAAGGATGGTACCTTGATATTATGCATTGAATATAGGAATTTGAACAAGATGACCATCAAGAAAAAGTATCCTTTTCCCAAGATTGATGATCTCTTTGATCAACTCAGAGGAGCTGAATTTTCTCAAATATTTATTTAAGGTCTGGATATCACTAAGTCAGAATTAAGGATGAGGATATCCACAAGAACACCTTTAGGTCTCGAGAAATCTAAATGAGAATGAGAAAAAGTATGTTGCCCATGATATAGAGTTGGCAACAAATGTACATGCACTGAAGATGTGGAGGCACTACTTGCTTGAGAGAAGGTTTGTCTCGATGACATACCACTATGGTTTGAAGTATTTATTAGACCAGCCAAGGTTGAATTCCAAACATGCCAGGTGGATGGTGTTGATCAGTGAGTTTGATTTCGAAATCAAACATATTAAATGGAAGGAGAACATAGTGGTAGATGTACTCATACAAAGTGTGGATACTATAAATTTATCACCAACAAGTTTAGGAGATATTGACATCCAACCAAGGATTAAAACCCTCTTGTAAGAATATGAGTTCTTCAATCAGGTCAAATAAGGGTTATAACAAGAACCCCAAGAGAATAAATATGAAGGATATCAACTTGGGTATGATAATTTTCTATTGTATAACAACATGATGTATGTGCCCAATTCAATAGATTTGAGGCACCTGATTATGGATGAGTTCCATAGGATACCTTATGTAGGTCACCCTGGTTATCAAAAGATGGTAACAGTAGTGAGGAAGTTATATTACTGGCCTATAATGAAGTAGGATAGTGATGAATACATTTCTAAGTGCAAGGAGTGTCAATAGGTGAAGGTTGAACACAAGCATCTTGCAGGACTATTGCAGCCTTTGCAAATCCCATAGTGGAAATGGAAGACAATTTCCAAGGATTTCATTACTGGTTTACCAAAGACAATTATGCAACATGATGCAAACATAGTAGCAGTGGATAAGGTGAGCAAGGAAAATCACTTCATCCCTATCAAATCCACTTTTAAGGCCATAGATGTTGCCAATGTTTTTGTGAGGGAAATTTTCAGATTACATGGTCTTCCCAAAACCATAATCTCAGACAAAGATGTTAATTTCAACTCAAGTTTTTAGAAAGGATTGTTTGTAGGATTGACAATGCAGTTGGCATTTAGCATGGCCTACCATCCTCAAATAGATGGTTATACCGAAGGAGTGAATAGAGTGCTAGAGGACATGTTGAGGATGCATGTTATGCATCGGCCCAAGAAGCGGGAAGAGTGTATACCCTTGGTAGAGATTGCCTATATTAGTGGTTATCATGAATCATTGAATATGAGCTTGTTTGAGGTTTTGTATGGCAGAAATTGCAGAGTTCCAATCAGTTGGGATAGTCCAGTGAATAAAATTTCACTTGGACTAGAATTGTTGAAGAAAATGGAACAATCTATGAATAAGATAAGGAATAATCTAAAAATAGCTGAAGATAGGTATAAGAGCTATGCAGACAACAAAAGAACTCATAAAGAGTTCAAGGTGGGAGATCATGTGCATCTCTGAGTGAAACCTAAGAGGAGTTCCATGAGAATGGAGACATGTGCTAAGTTGACACCCCGATATTGTGGACTATTTGAAGTCCTGGAAAGAGTGGGGCCAATAGCATATAGATTTGCATTATCACCTATTGTTAGTGCTCACAATGTATTCCATGTATATTTTTAAAGATATATGTCCATGAATCTAATCATGTTATTGATTGGACTGTGATACAGGTGGAACCAGACAGAGAGTTCCATCTCTAACCTCAATGCATCCTAGACATAAGAGAAACAATGCTCTGGAACCGATCCATTGTGTAGGTGAAAGGGCAATAGAAGCACTTTGGAGTAGATGAGGCTACATGGGAGCTAAAAGATGCCATGAGATTGATATACCCATTTTTTTTTTCTGTATAATTGTATATACATGGTGTTTTAAACATCAAGGACGATGTTTCTTTAAGGGGGAGGGGAATGTAACACCCTATTTTTCCCATGATTGTAATTATGCTAAGATTTCATATAATGTGATTATGAATCTTGTAATTATGTTGTAATTAATGAAAAACATCAAACAACTGACTTAGAAGGGAAAGCCTTGAAAGTATTGTCCATGGTACACAAATGGGAATTGATGAAGTGGGTTGGTAGATGGAGTTGGGATGATTTCAGTGAGGAAAATAGAAAGTTATCTTGGCAAGACAAATTATGCTTGCAAAACATGAATACACACCTACCAATGCACCCAGGTCTATGTGGAGCCACATGACCAGTTATGAAATTTATATCAGTGGTTGAGGCAATTAATAATTGATGGTAATCCTAGCCTATTGAGAAGATGAAGGGTTAATTGGATAACCTAACACACATGACACCACGGATTTTCCCCTTCAGGAATTCATACCTAGACAACAAGTCACATCTACATGAAGCCACATGAATCCCAAGGGATTGGTGGAAGAAGAGAAAAAAGGTGGAAAACACCACCAGATGAGCACACATGCAGAAAAAGGGGGAGACAAATAGACCAATAAATGTGAGGGTGTGTGCAAAGAGAAGAATACACACAGAGAGAAGATAAAATATGAGAAAGAGCGAGTGAGTGATAGACTCACATAATAATTGTGTGGTGGACGGAGGAATTCATTGGCACAAATTTGAAGAGATTTCGTTGAAGAAAATAGTAAGCTCATTCAAAATATTGATGATCACTCTGAAACAGAGGACACCCAAATCCAAACAAGAGAAATATAGGGATGTAGCTTAGTACTTACTAGATAGAAAACAACACTAGTAAGGGGAGGTCGTCAAGGGAATGTATAGTAGAAAAGGGGCTCCCTTATGTAGAGTAAATCCATTTGGGAAGGTACATGATAAACCTACAGAAGTTCTAAGCTTAGTGGGAAGGGGGCAACTTCTAATATTGTTAGTGGAGGAAGGAGAGTAACCTTCCCAGATCATCCTAAACCTGGAAACTATCTTAATCATTCCCCTTGTGGTATGATAGCTTGGAAAGAGGGTGACATACAATAGGAAGGAACTCTAAGGTATGGCCTAATGATGGGAGGAAAGGTGCCCTCTCTTAGTTAGTTGGTGGTGGTTATTTCCCTAAACAGATAAGTGCTTAACTTGACCTGTTTAATATGTGTGAATGATGTAAACATGTGTTTGTCTAATTTAAATGAGAAATGTGAATGCTTATAAATAATGAATTAAATTACAGAGTAAAAAGGGATATGCTTGTTGTCTTCACTACTTAACCTATTGAATTATGAAATTAAGTAGAGTATGGGTAGTTTGTACCCCTGAGGATCTTTCACCTTGGGAGGAAAGCTTGCAAAATATGGAAAATACCTTCATTTGAAAGGTGTCATGAGTGCTCTGGCACCTAGAAGTCCCTTGTGAGGAATAAAGGACTTTGTGTCCTGAGGGAACCCCGATTCTTAAGAGGAAAGTTTACAAGATATGGACAAAATCTTCATCTAGTAGATGCCATAAATTCCTTAGTGTCCAGAAGGTACCTATATGGGTTAAGAAACCTTAAGCCCTCAGAGAGAGAGAGAGAGAGAGAGAGAGAGAGAGACGATGAAGAATTATGGGAGTCAATGACATACATTTGTTTGGTGCAATGGGAATATCGGGACCGTTCGTCAGGAAACTGAGTCGTTAAGGTGACCAAGAGTTGGAGAAAGGAGCTTTGATAACGATGGGAGAGTGAAGATGATGATGATGAAGGATTTAGAAATAACAAGAGTCTTTCATCAATTCAAGGGAACTATTAAATATTTTTCATAGATTTATGTGGGTCTTGATTAAGTGAGGCAAAGGGGATAGTGACATTGTAATGACGAGGATGCCAAATTGGAAGCTAGCGTGGCTCGAGATATGATGTGTGTTGATAGTCAACTAGTAGAAGAGATGAGGGTGGCCCCATTGGGTGTGGAGGTATTTAGATCTTCAATTTAAACCATGGTCATTAGATATGTAGAACGATAGATCCCAAATGTTTCTTATAATATGGAATGAAGAGGTTTGGAGTGAGGATAGGAGAATGAGCCAATGACAAAGGGGATATAAAATGTTAAATGACAATTGTTGATCAGTGAGTAGGCAAGATGAAATCTCAGTCATGGATCCAATGTAGGTCATGTAGGATCACCTAAAAGGAGGTTTATGGGTGGATGTTAACCACAATGTAAGTCAAATTCACCGAGGTGATCAGAGTCATTGGATGTCAATGTCTGTGAGCCATTGGATCTAGAGACAGACCCGACAAAAGGTTTGTCGTCGAAACTTGGTGGTCGGGGTGATTGATACTTTGTGGGAGGAGACCCAGACGATGACAAAGGAATACTCCAAGAGATTAGGTCCATTGATATGTAGGTAGAGAGACCAACAAATGATGACCAAATGGAAGTTTCCACGCCATTGCCACATGATCTGGCACTAGTGACAGGAACCCATGTGGCAATGAAGTGGATTTGATAATGGAATCCCAAAAACTTCAGGAAGTTGTAACTCTTGATCCAGAGCTCAGTTTTGAGCATGGTGATAGTCATTGGAAATCTCCCAGTGTGCGTAATTCATCTATTTTATTTAGAGTTAGAAAGGAACTAAGTTGAGGAAGAGGAAATTTAGACTCCCCACCATCCTAAGTAAGGATTAGGGGGTCGGGTGTGTTACAATGATCTTAGTGAGTTTCAAAACAATGTATCATTACCCTCTCTTCTTGATCTTTTTGTACCTCATAATGTTGATAGTTTTGTTGAAGACTCAATTTCCTCGTATGTTTTTGTGATGGATTCAAAACAAGAGAAATTTGGGATGTGGGCCCCGCATAAATTCACTTTGTTTGATTCTATTTTTTCCTTTTAACTTCCACTAGATCATTCTAAGAAGGAGCTTTTTTTATAATCAATAAGTTTTATCTTCCCATATGACTATATTAAGTCTCAAGACTATCAACACATTCAGAGAGAAATATTGTCTTAAGAGGAATGTAATGTTGCTATTTACAAGGTAATTGCATAAATGTTTACTATCCTTGGACAATAGAATAATCAAGTAAGTCTGGTAATTGTTCCAACTTGTGACTTAAAAAAAATAACCCTCAATGTGATAGTTTCCTCCACAATATAGAGGTAGGGTATGATTCCATTTAATTGTGGATGGAATGTGTGTTTAGAATTTTTTCACAACAAGTTTACAAACCTTTCATGAAATCATGTACAAGTATCGTGTGAAGCACCCTGTCTTTTTATCCCATTGTTGAATAATTGCATGCCCAATCCACCAACAAGTAATATGTGTCAATCCTGTAGAAACAATAAAATCCTCATTTGGATTCACTTGATTGGTCATACGATGCACTAGTTAGGGTAGTGTAAGTGAAAATTAGGGTAGGGTTTCTTGTTATAATACCTTCTCTTTTATGTTTGATTAGGACCCTAAAATTTCTAGTAGGTAGATGTAGATCATTTTATCTATTGTATTACTTTATTTTCAGATGTTTGATTTCCTTATTTTTGTAGTAGGTAACTTTCCTTTAGTTGTTGTTTTCAATAATGTGTGAAGATATACTTTAGTTTCTTGTTCACTATCCTCTTAGACTAATGCAAGCATGGGATAAATAATATGTTAACTATAATAGGTTTCTTGTATAGATGTGTAAATTGTTTGATCTTGTTGCCAACTCATGTGAGACATCTATCTTACATAGGGAAGTATCCTAGCGATGAAATAAACTAAATATCCTAGGTCAAATCTTAAGATGGGTTATTTGTCCTCAATGCAATAGTTTTTAATACACAATATAAAGTGACACCTCCTAATAATATGATTGTATAAATCACTACTTCTCCCCTATTTTGCAAAGCAAATGCTACTAATGTATATATCTAAAGAAAAGGTGAAGCACCTAAAAGGGTAAAGCATGATAGGAAATTAGGGACTTGCAAAGAACCTCTACTAGGGATATGCATATTTGACCAATAGTAGAGAATTGTTTGCATCACCATGGTAATTCCATTGGAGCTATGGATTCTCACTAGCAACAAAACAACACCTACAAGAATATTTCAGTTGTACTTAAGAAATATTATACCCTGTTATATAAACCCATTGGATCAAGGTCAAAGTTGAAGCATAGGTAATAAACTAAGTTATTATAAAAGTAGATTTTATATTATGGGAGAAGTTGGAAATGCAAATAGGTCATATTTTATATCCTTGAATCAAGAAACCCTAAAGGCTTCATGCACACAGTCCACCTTGCATGAACTCCTCATGAGTTTAGAAAGAAAGACATTGTTTCACCTTTCAAACTGCCTTATTGTAATTAAAATTCCAGATACTATAGGTCATGACTGTGATTCATCATGTGTTGACCATATAACACACCCATATGTGCACATGAGGCCCCCCTTTTCATAATCCCAACACTTCTCTATGTTTTCATAGGGTCTTTCTCCATATTTTAGGAACCCTAGCATTAGACTTCCAAGTCACTACTAGTGAGTGATAGAACACCCATGCTAGTGGTTTGCAATTCTAAACTTATAGTTGAGCCCTCAAGCTATCCATAATATACATTTCATTACATAAAACGAAGGCCAAAAATATTGTACGTCATTCCTATTATCTGTAGTAGTGTTCTAATCCTATCAATTCAATTAGGCCATCACACCTCCAAGCCTAAAGATTTATCTTGTAGTTGGTTGTCACTAAACAAAGCATGAACCGCCTTCACATGAGTGGTGAATACAACACTAGTACATTGTGTCCTTTTTACAATGATTTACTGATGCATGTTCATCGCCACATAGTCCCAAGTACAATGAAGGAAACAATCCTTTTTTTGTCGCATCTTCTTCGTCACAATTATGACCTTAACGTGTTCGTCGCAAGACTGATGAAACTGATCGTCGTAATAGTGACGAAGTTTCCATAATCTGTTTGGACCACTATCATCACTTGATCGTCACTTTTTTGTCGCAATATCGACACACATGTGATAATGGTTCGACGAAATAGTGACAAACAAGTAGCAAACATCCCATGAAACTTTTACAAACTTTCGACAAATCAGTGACAATGATGTTGTATTTCCGACGGTTTTCTCTATGCCATGTTCGTCGAATTATTGATGGAATGTTGAAATTTTTTTGACGAAGAAATGACGATGTTGTTGTATTTCTGATGATTTTCTTGGGCCTTGTGTGTCAAAATATCGACGATCGAGTTCGTCGATAGTTTGATGAATATATATATATATATATATATAGATGTAATGTTGTAGGTTTAAAATGAAACCACACGAATGAATACCAAAAATTTTAAAACAACATTTAACATTTTAATTTAATCCTTAGTACAATCTAGAACTATAAGGATATGAGTGGAAGACATTAACCTTGACCACACAACCCAAAAAATTGATTTGTTTGCTCCCTTTTGTAGGTCATTCTAGATTTATTTGCATCGATTTGCTATTAGTTAGCATTCATATTATAAAGAAGGAGAAACGTTGAAATGTGGAACAAGATTATAAGTGTATATAATTAAGATTTTATCTCTATCTAGATATTACCATACTTATCGATTCATCCCTATACCAAAGCCAACCATTCATTGATTATTGAGTGATTTACAACAATGTATTATGGTATTCAATCAACGTGTCAAATATCGAATATTATGTGAGAAAAAATAATTTTGGTCCTTTTTTTATCTTTCAACCATGACTACAAGTTCTCCTTAGTTCTCATATTTTTAGGATAGAATTTGTGTCATTACATCTTGATGAGAAATACAAGGTATTTAGAAATGCTAATCCCATGTTATACCTCTTGAGTCAGTGAGTCATTAATGTAAAATTATCTCACTGGATTGTAATCCTTTAGGTGTTTGATCTTTATTTTTTTTCCCCAAATAATAATAAATCCATAGCCCTAGATGAATTTATTTTTTACCTATCGATAAGACTAGAAGATCCTCCTCTTAATGATAACTTTTTTTATGAATACTTGTTCACTATTTCATCAGATCATCTTTGGTATGGTGATACCTCCATTTATTTCCACACTCAAAAATATGATTTTTATTTTTCGTATGATGATCAATGTCCATTCACCATCAAGCTACTCAATATCTTCTCACTATTGATGTCCTCCATTGGTGAAGAGTCGATACCATTTTGTGTCATTGTCTGACCCTTGAAGAGACTGAGAAGGTATTGAATAACTATCATAGTGGTAGTTGTGGTGGCCACCTCTATGGAATGAATACCACCCAAAATATTGTTAGGGATATGCATTTTTTACCTACCTTATTTCCTGATTGCATCCAAGAAATGATTTCATAATTGCCAATTTTTCCCCTAAGGTGAAAGCTCATCTAACTCCTCTTCACCCTATAATTTCCATTGGTCCCTTTTGTAATTGGGGGATTGACTTTATGGAGTTTTTACTTATGTCTATTGATGGGAATAAGTACATCACTATTGTCATTGATTATTTTAGGATGTTGAAAACAATCATGCTAACATTCAATAACATGGTAGCCACAACAACTTCGTTTTTTTAAATCACATTATCACTCAATTTGATGTCCCAAAATAATTATTTTCTAATCATGGTACACATTTTGAGGACAAATTTTGGTGCAATATTACTACCCATTTAGAATTTGAGCACCAACTTTCATCACCTTATTATCCATTGGGAAATGGACAAGTTGAGGTTGTCTTTAAAATCCTTAAAACCATGCTCCAACAAAATTTTGATAATCAAACATCTAATTTGCATCACATAATATTTTTTATTTTGTTGGATTATAGGAGTTGAATTAATACTTGCACCAAATTTACACCTTTTCATCCTATCCATGGTATAGAGGTGTTTTTACCTATCAAGTGTGAAATCCACTCTATCCATCTAGTCATTGTACTTTTACCAAACACCTTCATCTTGAAATAGTGATTAGTAGAATTGGATTAAGTTGATGAGGATCATCACAAACCTTACAAAATAATGAGGCCAAGAAAAAACACTCCCAAAATCAATAAGATATCCATGTTCACCCCCTCTCATTTCATGAAGGTAACACTAGAAGATCCTCCTCTTAATGATAACTTTCTTTATGAACACTTGTTCACTATTTCGTCAGATCATCCTTGGTATGGTGATACCTTCATTTATTTCCACACTCAAAAATATGATTGTCATTTGTCGCATGATGATCAATGTCCATTCACCATTAATCTCCTCAATATCTTCTCACTGCTGATGTCCTCCATTGGTGAAGAGTCGATGCCATTTTGTGTCATTGTCTCACCCTTGAAGAGACTAAGAAGGTATTGAATAACTATCATAGTGGTAGTTGTGGTGGCCACCGCTTTGGAATGAATACCACCCAAAATATTGTTAGGGCTATGTATTTTTTACCTACCTTATTTTCTAATTGCATCCAAGAAATGATGTCATAATTGCCAATTTTTCCCCTAAGGTGAAATATCATCTAACTCCTCTTCACCCTATAATTTACATTGGTCCTTTTTGTAATTGGGGGATTGAATTTATGGAGTTTTTACCTATGTCTATTGATGGGAATAAGTACATCATTGTTTTCATTGATTATTTTACGATGTTGAAAAAAGGCATGCTAACATTCAATAACATGGTAGCCACAATCACTTATTTTTTCTTTAATCACATCATCACTCAATTTGATGTCCCAAAATAATTATTTTCTAATCATGGTACACATTTTGAGCAAAAAAATTGGTGCAATATTACTACCCATTTAGAATTTGAACACCAATTTTCATCACCTTATTATCCATTGGGCAATGGCCAAGTTGAGATTGTCCCTAAAATCCTTAAAACCATGCTCCAACAAACTTTTGATAAGAAGAGATCTAATTGGCATCACATAATATTTTCTATTTTGTTGGCTTATAGGAGTTCAATTAATACTACCACCAAATTTACACCTTTTCATCCTATCAATGGTGTAGAGGTGGTTTTACCTATCAAGTGTGAAATCCCCTCTATCTATCTAGTCATTGTACTTTTAACAAACACCTTCATCTTGGAATAGTTACTAGTAGCATTGGATTAAGTTAACGAGGATCATAAAAAATATTAAAGAATAATGAGGCCAATAAAAAACACTCCCAAACTAAATAAGATATCCATGTTCACCCCCGCTCATTTCATGAATGTGATCTAGCCCTAGTCTACAATCAAGATGATGATACTTTTGTTCACAGGAAGTTTGAATCTTTATGGAATGGACCTTATATAATCAATTTTTATTTGGGAAATAAGTCTCAATAACTTTGTAGACATACTGTAAATAAAATTCTAGATTGGCATTTAACACATTCCTCATAAATATGAAATAAAACTATACTTATAGATATGCATGAAAACCATCACAACCATTGAAAAACATAAAAATAAATAAACAACCTATCATTTCATTTTGCATTCATAAGGCCCATTAATCAAAATCATCAATGCATGGTGTGTGTGTGTGTGTGTGTGTGTCATTAAATAACAAGTGTTTACATTATAGTCCATGCTTTGCAAAATTGTGATACATGCCCAATACTACACAATATAGCATGGGGGAAGTATATAATCTAACTAACTACTTGTTCATCATCATCATCATCATCCCAATATGGGGATTCTCAATCTAGCAAAGGTAAATAAATTCTAGCTAGGTCCCTCGTCCCCTAGCCTACCATGGTAATCGTCCTCATAAATGGGTGCCACTCACCTAGTACTCCAAACAACTCCTTATAAATACCTCATCTAGGTGTTGTCATTCCTTATTATTTATGTCTACTAGTAACTAGTCAATATGGCCATGAATATCATCAACTCAACCTTACCATCATTGGAGGCCTACTGACCTCACTAGTGCTATATATACACATACAAAAAACTTGAGGTGTGGCACTCATGTGTATCATATAAAACCTATCTACCATCTATGCTAGTAACTAAAAAAAAAAAAACTTAATATGCATTATTATGTACCCTAGGGTCCCCATGCTTGTCCTAGAGGGTGAGGGAGTTCTAGGTCTCCCCTATAGTCCACACCCACATAAGGGTAATCCATGATCTAAAATATGACTTGTCATAAATGGGAAAATATGTTGTCCCTAGAAGGCAATTCCCACTACACCACCTCCCCCTCTCCTCATTAGCTCACCAAATCATCTCATGCAAGGCTCCTTTGTTTCTACATCTTGAATGACATGGTGAGATTGAAGAGTAAAGATCCCATCGAAGAGGAACAAACAAATCAATGTCCCAAAGGTAAATTCACCACCACCTACCTATTTGCAAGTGGCAAGATGTCTCCTCACCGCAATAAAAAAAATCTACGTCCACCCAAAGTAGGTACCATGAAGAACCCTCTCTGTAGTATCATATAACTACACGTGGAGATTCAATGTGGTACATACAATTCCATGACTCACACCACTCTAGAAGTTATCTCCCATATGTCCAAACTCTATATATAATGAAGGTGTATCACTCCACCATGCACAACTAACCCATCCATGCAATGTATATTGATGAAGTAATCCAAATCCCTGTCATAGGATCTCATTGATAGGTTTTCACAGACAACTTTATACATCAACAGGTCCATCAAGAAATAGAAATCCTACATGGTGAGCTCAATGTTCTCTACATGTACTATGAATTCCTTTTCATATGCATCTAAATACTCCAAAATCGTGAAGAGGATGAGGGAATCTTCTCACATCAGTGGGTTATCAAGGAACTTGAGTAACCAGTGGCATGCAAGTAATCCCCACACTACCTAATATCAAGATATCTTGTTCTATATGGCATCAAAATCCATATATCTCCAATGGGATATTGTGTTGTATGCCTACATACCCAATCACTCGTCCATGTCAGTCAAGTAACTTTACCTTAAGTGCACATTTTTCACCCTTTTGTGTGCTATGAGCACATTACTATTTCTTAGAAAAATTCACACTGGGTGCATTGTTGTCTCCCATGTAATCTCACATTGGATGCAGAATTGTGCTTTGTTCATATTTGATGAAAAAGCATGCACCTGGTGCATTAACAAGTAGCCCACAATTACACACCAAAGAACAATCTTTCTTAACAAAAAAAACATTCCTAGAGATGGGCTTTGGAACTACTTGTCATCATTAAAAAATATAGTTATTCCTGTACTATTAAATATTGTATCAAAATCCCATCCAAGAATATCCACAATGTGTCTATTATTTAGAAGGCCATTCTACTAGTCATTCCTCTTGTAGGACATTGACTAGTCTAGTTGAGATTGGGTAGTGTGTCAATTTGTATATAGGATCACTATGAGTGTTATCATATCACAAAATTTCAATCCAATAATTAGGAAGGAAAAATAATAAGATAACAATGTAGATGGAAAAAATATTAATCAACAATGTGTATATAACCATAGATGTGTTTTAATGCGAAGTACTCAACATAATTAAAGGTGACATCAAATGGTTTTGGAATAACCATTGAGAAAGATAAGAAGGTACGTAAGACAAACCTAAGAAGAAATGTTTGAATTGAGTGAAGATAATGCTTATGATCAAAGGCCATCATTACTTACTTCACAATAGTGAACCCTCACACCTATTTAGTCATCTTTATTTTCATTTTGAATACCATTCACATCATAAATTAAAGGATGAAGATGAATCTATAGAAGAAATAAAAGACAAAAGTTCAAAGTTGGCATACATATTATAAATGAAAATATCTTAATATAAATGAAGATATCATAATACGAATTTGATGATGAAGTTTGCATCTAAACATGGATTGGTAAGATGGAGTTGGATTTTAAATAAAAAACACATACAAAATGAATATCCAAATAACTTACAATATGCACTTCAACATTTCATAAATTAACTAAGTACATAGAAAATCAAATGGATTAAACTAGTTTAATGAAATTTCTAAACCCCTTGCTAAATGTGTCAACCACAACTTAGATGAGACATGCAAAATTCAATAAAGGGCATGGTATTCGATGAATACATAGAGAATTTTTGAGTACTCAAATCAAAAGGCACAAATGCAATAAAACCTAATAAGATACTTCTACATTATTTCAACTATGAGGTCGAGCATACAATAAATAACATGTAGCAAGGATGTTCAAACACTTGTATTAATCAATTCCATTATTTTACTACTTTAGCTAGAGTATAATAAATGAAGAGAGAGTCCCTTTATTAGAATAAACTATTCATATTGTTTAAAAGAATTCATCCATCTTATTGATAAACAAATAAAAAACAAGACATGTACTAAGATTGATCAATTAATAAAGCACATGTTCCCAACATCTCATACCCCAATCAATGATGACATTGCACTTAATTAGGGTCCAATTAAATGACACATATAATTACTGTAATTTATTTAAGGCTATATTTATACATGTCTTTGACTTATAACTTTATTTCATAGAGGGGGGAAAAGTCAACTCAATACCACTCAATACCTGTGTGAGGTGCCCGAATGGAACACATTGTTGCAACCACCATATCAACTATTGTAGGAGAGTGTGTGTCCTACCACCTTGATGTAGGAGTATCATCTCGTAGGAGTTGTACATGTAGAACAATTATACACTTATAAATACTTTGAAATTATGTTTATTGTATACATGTCAAATGTAATTATATACATAATCAATGAAAATATAAAAAGAATAATTAAAATATAAAAAAATCTTACTAACCTCATCCAAGAAAGCATTAACGAGGAATAATTGAATTGGAACCAAAATGGTCTTCTTGACTAGATTTCATGGCATTTCTAGAATCAGAACTCCTACATTGGCAGGTTGAATGCTAGCAATGCCAACCTATTTCATTATTTTGCTTATTAGATCTAGGCTAAATCAACAAGAAATAACTTATGGAAGATTCATAGAAATACCTAATAACAAAGGATGGTTAACAAACAAAGTCTATATCATTAGGTCAAACAATGGGTGGGGAGTTGAAGATGACCTACAAGGTCTTGGGATATGAGATTTTTTTTTCTGCATTGTTGAGGATGATCATGGCTAGTTGGTATTTCACTTGACAATTATTAGTAAAAAAGATATTTGGAGAGTGCAAATAATTTTATTTAGTCTTAAGAGTAAGGAAGGGTCTTCTATATTAGCTTTGGGTAGAGGGATTATTTCTAGTTGAGAAGATGGGTCAAGATATGGAGATGAATTGGAAAATGCAATGGCATGCTCTTTCACTGATAAGGTGCTAGAGGTGGCTTGTAATTATAAGAACCTACAATATGTAGCAACATAGTTTTCATTTTTATGATAATGGAACTAATTGGGGGGAGGGGAGGGTCTAAGAGGATGCAGAGTTGAAAACATTGGTGTTAGAAGGATGTACAAAGGGACAATAAGAAGGGCGAGGGTTTTGGGAAAGGATATGGATATGGTTATGGGGAAACATGAATCATGGACACTTTTATAGATTGCATTCAATACCGAGGGCACAAAGAAGGACTTGATCTAGGGAGGTGCTTTCAAATAATGCTACTTCATGATGAAAAATAAACAAATGAAAATGACCCTTTCAGAACTGATTTGGCTTGTAAGCTAAGAGATTTCACCTGCACTCTAGGGTGAGTCTCATGTATGAATTCAAAAATTTTGTTAATGAAAGTTTTCAAAAATTTCCAATGTGCCCTAAAAAATCTTGGATATTGTCCCACTGCATACCTATACAATTAACTAAAAATTGCATCAATTTAGAAAAAACATACTTGATGCTTCAATAGGTAAAAAATATTAAATCATGACATGGTAATACTAAACATACATGATGTTACTTATAATCATGGAGGTGACCGCCCTTCAGACCTGCATTTGTCAAATACAATAATAGGTTAAATGATTGAATAATAACTATACATCAATGAGCTTGTATTTGAAAAAGAGAATTAAACGTTATATGGTTGAATACTAATTAAATATGTACGATCCTCTAGAAATACTAAAGGGGAATACCTTATGAATGAGCTCCTCTTGGTTTCAATAATAATTTATTCTCTACTAAACAGGACCAACCACGTGAAGGTGGAAGCTCGTTTGGTCCCTCCCCCCCTCTCACATCACTCTCAATTCCCCTTACCCAATCATGCATAAAAAGTAGAAAAACAAGAATTAAAGGTAAATGAAATCAAGAAGTTACATGCATTCAGAACATACAAGTTCCACACACAACTAGCAAAACAAAAAATTGTACAGTAAATAATTTATATTAATAAAATTTGTCCTAAACATATGTAAAATCACTTCTTTTTCATAAAACTCATGAGTGTATCATCTTCAATATCATTTCGATCTTGCCCTTCAACTATTAGGTCTTGTTCTGCTGCTTGAAGGTGATGGGTCATCTCAAGCATTCTACTACCTCTAGCAGTAGGACATGGACGCTGATGCACTATAGGGGCATCCACTACTATAACAAAAAACATTAAAAGGACATCATTAGTTATTATTCATAACAATGTTTCATTAGTACAAATATCATCACTATTTTTTTTACTTGGAGGAGTAGTGGACACCATTGGTTGGATTGTCATTAGTTCATCTCCTCTTCGAGCATCCTCACCTACATGCTCTATCATTCAAACAAGAAAAGTTATAAGTATGCTGCCAGTGTTTCATGGAAACCTGCATAGGAGATCTAGCTAAAGCATGAACAAACAAAGCTTATCAAGAAAAACAAGAGAGATACACAATGAAGAATGAGAATCAATGTATATTATGATCTATCAATGAGTGAGTGATCTTCACTCATATAGGAAATGACATCCTATAATTAGTAATGCATGCATAATAGTGATGGTATGAGATTAGAAAGTCTAAAATAGAACTAGTTAGTTAACTCCCACTGAACTAGTGTTACTCCCACTGAACTAGTGTGCTGAAAATAAAAATTTCTCCAACACCCCCCCTGAACATCACTATGGAGTAAAAAATGAGTCCCGGCTACCAGGAAATTTTAGGTACTGATGTACAATGCAACTAATGAACACTGAATAAAAATGAGGAAAGAGGGAAAACCACGTGGGAACAAACCCCCCCCTCAAAAGATAATGTATCGAAATAAGAAAATGGTAGTTGCTAGGAAATTGTGTTCTTCATTGCAAGACGATCCCGTAAAGTCTGAAACTTCTGCTCACTGAAAGCCTTCGTGAAGATGTAGAAATCTTTATGGATATGATGAAGTCCTTTGGAAACCTATTGGGCCTTGTACCTCTTGATCCTGTGGACCCATCTGCACCTGAAAATATTCCTTTCTGGTGGAAGTGGAACCAGATTCCAAGTCTTATTCTGTAGGAGTGAGTCATACTCCTTATGCATGGTTGATTGCCATAATGGATTTCCCACAACCCTATTGTAGGTATGTGGATCAATATATTGAACCATATAGCAATGCATGGGCATCGTAGGTTCTGAAGCTGGAAATACATGAGAAGGCTCCTCGTGCTGAGATCAAGTCCTCCTCGAATCCAATGGATTCCCTACAAGGTTGCCTTCTTCCTGAAGTGTGGTCTGTGCCTTCTTGGGCATCTGCTGAAGCTTCAACGCTGGCTTCTTATCTGGCTATACTACCTGCTTATTTCCATGTACAAAATCTGAGTGTATGGAATCATCTATGATGTCTAAAATTGATGGAAGCACAAGAGTATATGCATGTTGCACTAGAGGTGCATGCAAAGTACTCTCCTTATGTGTAAGTAGAATAGAGGAGTCATCGTCAGAAAACTTAGTGAATTTATATAGCCTTAACTTGTGATCCACCTCACCAATTGCAATGATGGAATTGTCATGCATGTCAATTACTGAAACTGAATCTGATGTAAATTCAACATTTTTACCTTTCTGAGTGATCTTATAAACTGAGAGTAGATTCATAAAAAGATTTGGAACATGTAAAACATTCTCAAAACTACCATTATGGAGTTCCACTCTCCCTTCTCCTGCTACTTCTACTGGAGTATCATCCCCCATGAGAATAGTGGGTCTTGAGCATGGACTCAAGGGAGAGAAAACTTCCTCTTTTGCTGCCATATGATGGGATGCACCAAAATCTATAATCCATGAATCAGATGAGGAATTAATTGCAACCAGAGCATGATGATTACCTTTCTTAGGAGCAAGATCTTCTTCCTTCTGCTTCTTGACTCCCTCTGGAATGAAGTTTCCAAGGTTGTTCTGCTAAAGTGTCTGTTCCATAAGATCTATATTTTTCTTCATGCATGTGGATTCTTCATGATTTGGTTTATTGCAGTAAGTGCACTACTTTCCCTTCTTCTTCTTCTTGGAATTTGAAGAGTCTCTGGAACATGAAGAATTGTTGAAAGGTTTGAAATATCCCTCCTTCCCATTCTGTTTGGATCACCTTTTTCCATCATGCATGGTGAGTGCATGTGCTTTGGGATCTTTCATGAGGCCCATCTGTATGAGTTTTGTCTGCTCTTGTGTGAGAGACTCAATGAACTGAGCCAATGTAGGCATTTTCCAATTTGTTCCAAAAACACATCTACCAGAATGGAAATTGGAGACATATACATCATATTTTGGTCCTAGCTTGGCCAAGATTGTTAGAATAATTTGTTTCTCTTGTGTAGAATTATCAATACCACATTCACCCAAGCTCAATAGCAAATATTTAAATTTAGTAAAAAAATCTTGTATATTATCAAAATTTTAGGATCTAAGGTATTCAACTCTACCTCAAGCATATGACCTCACATCTCATCTTTCTTTCCAAAGAGTCCTTCCAGGGTGGTCCAGATCTCGTTTGGAGTCTTGCATGCAACAACATGAAACCATAATTCAGTGGAGATTAACTCAAGAAGTATTCCTGTAGCCTCATCCTTACGGTTCACCCATCTCATCTTCTCAATCGTTGATGTAGGTTCTGTTTCTGTTGCCATCGTCAAATTGTACCATCCTTTCCTTTTGAGTTGGAATTCTGCCTTAGGCTTCCAATAAAAATAATTGTATGGTGTGAGGATTACCACCAAGTTTGGTTGTATAATAGTTGTCCTTTCTATCTCTTCCATTGTTTCTAATAACCCTTAAAAATTTACTCTCAATCTACAAGTGAAAAATTAAGAAATCACGACAGAAATGGCGCTTTAAGTGAAAATTCGTATCAGTTTCAAGAGATGATCTTCCGAATTACTTTATGATCAAACAATGAGGAATCTTGCCAAATAGTTGAAAACCCACTTGCAGAATGGGTCAATTTACTTCTCTCGCGAGCCATTTCCTCAAAAACTTAATATTTTGGGAGCAATCACTGTAGAAAGGTATGACCACAGATTCATATTAGTTTCAGTAGGCTATTTTGCATCTTAATTTCTGAGAAAACGATGAAGAATCTTGCCAAACGGTCAAAAAACCACTTGCAGAATGGGTCGATTTAGTTTTCATGCAGGCCATTTCCTCAAAACATTAATACTTTTGGAGAAATAACTACTGAAAGGTACGACCACAGATTCATATTAGTTTCAGGAGGCTATCTTGCGTCTTACTTTCTAAGCAAATGGTGAGGAATATCATCAAATGGTTGAAAACCCACTTACAGAATGGGTCGATTTACTTCCCAGGGCTGTTTCCTCAAAAATGTAATATTTTTTGTAGAAATCACTGCTGAAAGGTATGACCATGGATTTAGTTCACCGAAACTCTGATTTTCCTTATTCTTTGGCTTGTCTGGCTTGCTCCAAGCAACATAGCTCTGATACCATGTCAGTGTTTCATGGAAACCTGCACAGGAGATCTAGCTAAAGTGTGCACAAACAAAGATTATCAAGAAAAGGAAGAGAGATACACAATGAAGAATAAGAATCAATGTATATTATGATCTATCAATGAGTGAGTGATCTTCACTCATATAGGCAATGACATCCTATAATTAGTAATACATTCATAATAGTGATGGTCTAAGATTAGAAAGTCTAAAATAGAACTAGTCAGTTAACTCCCACTGAACTAGTGTTACTCCCATTGAACTAGTGTGTTGAAAATAGAAATTTTTTGAACATATGACATCTAAGAGAAATATTAATAATCATCATATTATACATTTTATTTTAAAGACAATCATACCATAATCATGGGTTTGTGAACCAATAGTATCATGGTGTTGTTGTCCACCACCATCAAATGAACCGATGTTGCTTTCCTTTTTAAAATAAATAAAGACATAATTAATTGATGGGTTAAATCAATTGTTAATATATTGGACAAGTACTAAAAAACTACATTTTGTCATTTTATTTACCAACTCATTCGAAGGGTCAGATTGTGTCTTTGATCCCTTCCTTTGTCGATTTTCCACCACAACTTGAAATATGGACTTGAAGCCGAACATCAAGTCTTGTTTTGTGGCGGAACTGTTGAATTTATAGCCTTGCATCACATGGCATACAATATGGATTTTTTCTTATTGGCTGAAATTAGATAAAATTTGCATGATATATTGTATAATATGAATAAAGTATTCGACAGTTACAATTATATATTTTAATCTCAAGTAACCACCTTGGCCAATTTTGTGTTGTCCATGTTTATCTAAGCTTTCCATTGTTTCTTTTGTTGTGTCTGGGAGCCTATGAAAAGTTTCAAGTATGTTATAATATATCACAATTTTTTCTATAGAATTAATTTTTTTTTAGAATATTCAATTCTAAATATCATATATTATCTTCTAGGGCTAGGTGGTGTCTTTCCATCACTTCTCAATGTTCTCTCCTTAGTGTCCTCCTGTATATTCTTCCATTCCCTCTTAGGAATGGCTAAAGGATGATTATGCTTAGGGTTCTTTTTCAATTGAACCCTATATTGATCTCTGACATATTTCAAATATGTACTGGCCCTCAAGGTGGTTTCAAAATTGTTGAATATATAACCAAACAAGCCAACCATATGGTCTATAATATTCTTTTTCAAATCTTTATTCTAGGCATTCCACCGTGTGTGAATGGTGGGCTTGAAGATCTCTAGAGCCTTATTGTGCAAGGTTTTGTAAAATTTTTTTTTTCATGAAAAACAATAAGATAATTAGATTAAAATAATATGAAAAATGTAGGTTTCAATCAAATGGTAGGAACTATTTAACATATTCAAAAATACTTGGAATTTGTTGTATCTTCAAGGGAATCAAGTTTTCATCCACCAACAAGTTGATGGAGAGTGTTCCTGAGCTTTGAACACGTGTTTCCCCAGGATAACAATGTTGATCTGGCTATGCAAAACCAATATCCTCATGAAATTTTCCCTATAGACCCTCATGAGCATGGTCTAGAATGTGTGGTGGGGGTGTCTCATGGGCCCTAGGAGATTCCGTCCTTTGAGCCACATATGGAGAGAAAAATAGCCTCGTAGGTATGTGGTTTGTGCTGGAACGTTGTGGGGTTTGTGCATCACTTCCACCAACAAGGTCCCCATGACCATGTTGTTCCCCAATCAGAGAATGGAAAATTACCTATAGAAAGAAAATGTTAGAGTACTGCTCATATAATGGTAACATACAAAAATGTCATAAAATGATTTATGTATGAAATAGTCTTTTTTTTTTAAATTGCGCTTCCCCCAAATTGTTCTATATATTGTATTAAAATTTCCATCCTTTTTTTCCCTCTTTTGTAAGTGGCTTAGACTTAGCCAATTCAATATATTCGATATTTACCTTTTTCAAGGCCTTTTTAATTGTTTCCACCAGGTTGATGGAATAATATATTTCATTCAATAGATCATCCTGCTCCGATGGTGTGCTCGTCTACATCAACAAACAAACATGTTAATTAAATTACTCTAAGAAAGAATTTATATTAAAGTCACTATTATACCTACTCTGAGCTAGCCAATGCCTTCTCACGATCACCCTACCACATTATAAGATGCATGACAATTTAGAATGTTATAAGAAAATAATATAAGAAGCATGAGTTATTAAAATGTATGTTTCAGATATAAAAAGGAAAACATTAATTACAGGTTTGGTATACTGGTAGAACATGTTTACTGTTAAGCCCTAATATTGGCTCATTACCCCTGAATTGGGGCATATTAGATTAGTAATGCTATTTTATTTATTTCATCTTTAGGCCATTAGTTGTAATTTAGATTAGTAATGTTATTTTAATTATGTCGGCTTTAGGCCATTATTTGTAATTATACCTCCTAGTCTCCTATATATACCAAAGAGACATTTTCATTTTGAATCATCTTGTACTTGAACATTTAAGTGGGGTAAAAGGAGGTTGCCCCCTCGAAGAGGCTTATTATCTGAAATTATCTCTTTTTCAAGGCGTTGAGTTCTTTTTCTAAGGTTTTTATATGCTATATTGATGTTTGGTTCTTAACATATGGTATCAAAGCTCAAGGTCTTGGGGTTTCGCTGCTACATCTGAGACACCGTGGAATTTTCGCTATAACTTTTTTTCTACAACGTTTCAGAAGGAACCGCTTGGAGAGTATTTAGAAGACGGATCAAGGTACATTGGGTTCAAAATTCAGCTCCTGAGGCCTTATACTTTCGGAGATACATCCTGTACAAGATAGGGTTATGGAATCATCTTGAAATGAGTCATTGAGGAATTTTCGCTATAAAAACTTTTCTGTAACGTTTCAGACCCTGCCCTCTGGAGACCATTTAAAGAAATTATTAGTGTATCTATGATAAAAATTTCAGCTTCTGGGTCATCTTAAATTTGTAGATACACCCTGTGTCAGATAGGGTATCTGACTAGCCCTATTGACTAGTCTCAAGAAGGTGTTCTAGGTAAAAAAATCATAACTTCTTCCTAGAGTATCCAAATTAAGTGGGACTAGTTGCATTGGATTGTGGACAGTCTGTAGTATTTTGGATGCGAGTTTCAGAATTTGATATCAATTATTTTGTGCGAGGCATTCTATACAAGTGATATCTTCTGGAAAGGCCAAAAATCGACAAGTTGTGAGAAAGTTACCGTAAATTCCACTTGGCACATCCAATTTTGATCAGACCTATGGCATTGTAGAGAAGAAATATCAGAGAACTACCTAAAGGAAGGTTTCATACCCAGAAGGTCCGAAACGTGGGAGATATAACAGAATAAATATTGTCTAGCAGAACCACCTCAAAATCAAGACTCAAAAGTGATATTTGGCCAACATGCCACCCAAAAAGGGACCTCCTACACCAAATAAGCCTCCATAAAATCCTAATTGGACTCTTGATGAAGGTGAAGAAATGTGTAGGGACATAAATTATTTACAAAAGAAGACAGTAACCAAAGATGAACTACAAGAGATGAGGGATTCAATGGAAGCTAAG
>ML784507.1:244878-330969 GCA_009831015.1 Picea engelmannii
TATATACCAAGGAGACATTTTCATTTTGAATCATCTTGTACTTGAACATTTAAGTGGGGTAAAAGGAGGTTGCCCCCTCGAAGAGGCTTATTATCTGAAATTATCTCTTTTTCAAGGCGTTGAGTTCTTTTTCTGAGGTTTTTATATGCTATATTGATGTTTGGTTCTTAATATTTACCCCCATAATACCAATTCTTCCATCTATTAGATTCAAATCATAATTGATCAACAACTCTTCCCATGCAACTCTTGTTTTCACCGCACATACGAATATTTGATTTCCTTCACGCCCCTCAATTATACAATTGGGTTACTTTCTTGTCATCCTTGGTCTTGTACTATTAATAAGCCCTACAATATTGCTCGACTCCTTTGGCCTTCCATCACTATACATCATTGCTCCTTTATTGTGATCATTGTCTTTTAGTTGTATGTAATTTGCACTGACTACATATCTCTGCATACTTTTCATATATCAAACTAGCCTCAACCAATATCCATAGTTGTAGCATGGTCCAACATACTACATCAACTCACTAAGTCCTCCATATTTCACCTTTATGCCATCACTGGAGAATAGGCCCAGACCATGTATGGACAATGGAGAAATGTGATAAATCCTCTCATTGAAACAGAACTTAGTGTCCAATTGAGGAAGTTCATTGGTTACCCATGGTCTCAATATATGTTTTAACCTCAAAGGAACCTTGACGTCACTTATTCTCTCATCGTCATATGAACTTGAACCTCTTTCAAAAAGAAATAATTCCATGCGCCTACATAATTTTCTTCCGACCTTTTAATCTCTAGTTTACCTTGCCCTGTTAGATGTGTTCGACGTCGTAACACTCCCCCCCCCACCTCCAAAAATTCCCTCACTCAAGGATGATAGGTATGATAGGTACCTGTTTGGTTGTACCTACACTCCATCGAATGAGAAAACATATTTAGTAATGATATGATTGAAATGACAATGGAAATGGTAAGAAAAAAACACCAGGAATCTTGTTTATTTCTTTGATAAATGTAACGAATGGCCAAATGGATGATTATCAGTTGTTGGGTTTGAAAATTTGATGTAGAATATAGTTTTACTATAATGTTGTTGGGAATTGGCCTTGGCACCACAACCAATTAAACCGAGCAGTGAAACTAGATTTGGACAAAGCCATTTCTTCATGCTAATGAATTCACATTGGAGAAGCTTGATTTCAGGTTGAGAGTAATTGCATAGAATTTCACATTTATTATTTTGCAATGAAAATATGTCTTGGTAAAAGAGACAAGCTACCATGGGCCTACCATTTATGGATCCTTAATAATGAGTAAATACCTAAATATGTAGTATCCCATCATCTATGTGTTAAAAAAATAGGATCACAGAGAAATAAAATAAAACAAATGCAGAAATAAAACATAGAAGATACAAAATACAATAGAGACACAAAGATACGTGGTTCACCCAGTGTGGGATGCGTCCACTAGAGAAATTTCCAGGTCCTTCCTTATTATTATCTAGGGAAATGAGGGGATACAACCTACAACACACCCGCTGTAACTTCCTCTTCTTTCTCTCATAGTCTCCTCTCTTAGAATACAATATTTGCGATACATAGATGCAATACAATTCCCTCATAAAAGAGGGTTGCCTTCTAGGGTAAAATTCCCTAAAAAATAACTTTGACCATCATATCTATGACCTTATAATGAATGGTCCAGATTGACTACGAAATTACAATATTTTACAAGGAAAATTTTCCCAATATTTCACTTCGGGGGTGCTACCCCTAAATCCCCCGCCAAAGGGGGGATACAAAAAATGTCGTCGTCCCCCCCATGGACCACTCTAGAGACAATTGTGGGGGGGAGATCCCCCACACCCCCCGTTATGTTAGAAAAACAAGACCGTGGAGCAATAAAATAAAACAAATGCGGAAACAAAACACAGAAGATACACAATACAAGAGAGACACAGATTTACGTGGTTCACCCAGTGTGGGCTACATCCACCAGAGAAATTTCCAGGTCCTTTCTTTATTATTATCCAGGAAAATGAAGGGATACAACCTACAACAAAACTCGTTGTAACTTCCTCTTCTTTCTCTCACAGTCTCCTCTCTCAGAATACAATACTCACCAACATACATAGGCACAATACATTTTCCTCATAAAAGAGGGTTACCTTCTAGGGAAAAAAACCCTAACATAATCTCTATCGTTAGATCTGCGACCTTATAATGAACGGTCCAGATTTACAATGAAATTACAATATATTTTTACTCCCCCTCTGCACTCCCCCGCGTGGAAGAGTGTACATACTTTTGGGGTGTAAATACTTCATGGGGTATAAACACGGCTGGAAGTAAAAGACCTCTAAATCAGGAAGATAATCAGGCTCCACAAACAGCATGTTATGGGGTCCAAGAACTGCTGGAAAAAACCTCCAAATCAGGAAGATAATCAGGCTCCACAACCAACAATCTCCCACTTGGAGACTAATCACAACTCCAATGCTGCTGTACCTACTGGACTATACTCCACCTTGGACCTAGAAAATTTCTCATCTTCACCTTCATGCTTGAATACCAATTGAAATTGAGAAACAACTTAGTTTCTCCCTGGTTACTCCCTTTGTTAACATGTCTGCAGGATTTTGGCTAGTATGTATCTTTTCCAACTTCAAATGTCCATCTTCCAAGACAGATCGTATGAAATGGTACCTGATATGTATATGCTTAGACTTTGAATGGAAAGGTGAGTTCTTTGCAAGATGAATAGAACTCTCACTATCACAGTACAACCTTCTATTCTCATTATTATTTCCCAATTCCTCCATAAACCTATGTAACCAAATCATTTCTTTACTATCCTCTATAGTAGCAACATACTCTGCTTGTGTTGTTGAAAGTGCAACAACCTTTTGTAGTTTTGAAATCCAACTTACTGTTGTTTCACCAACAATAAAAAAATACCCTGTGTTGCTCCTCCTGCTATCTTTATCACCTACCATGTCTGAATCAACATATCCATGTAGAACATTGTCTGAACCTCCAAATAATGCATGAGTAGAAGTAATTCTCAAATACTTGAGAATCCACTTCACTGCCTCCCAATGTTCTTTACTTGGATTGTTCATATACCTTCTCACAACTCCCACTGCATGTGCAATATATGGTCTTGTGAAAACCATCACATACATCAAGATGCCAACTGCTGATGAATATGGGACCTTGGACATGTATTCTATCTCCTCCTGTGTCTTGGGACACATTTCCTTAGTTAATTTGTAATGGCTGGCCAAATTTGTACTAACTGTTTTTTCATTCTGCATTGTAAACCTCTCCAACATCTTCTCTATGTACTCACCCTGAGATAATGTCAATTTGCGATTTTTCCTGTCTCTTGTTATTCTCATACCAAGGATTTTCTTTCCATCACCCAAATCCTTCATCGCAAATGAATTAGATAATTTCTTCTTGAGCACATTTATATTCTGCATATTAGACCTTGCAACAAGCATGCCATCTACATATAATAGCAATATAATATAGTGTTATCACCGAAAAATCATCCACAACATTACAAACAATGGTTGAAGAAAGACATCAATTCCAACAACAATTAATACACCTACAACATCAAAATCCATCAAAAAGGCATACAACTATATACTTGGTTCATAGATTGAAGTGTGAAAATTCACCAAAGGAAGTGCACACACTGTGAGTGGAATGCACGGGATAACACATCCCTAATTACAGAATGCACGACTGTCTATGAGAAAACCTGTGCACTTCTCATGAATGACGCATTTATGAATCTTGTTGGCCTCTCAACCACTTCCAGTCTAACTTCCAATACGATTTGACACTCAGATATGAGTGAAATCTATCTTGGAGGTTGGTCAAGGGCTAGGAATTTCCCTAAAAGGCCCCTTGTTCACATTATGAACCATTTATACATTGCCATGAATGGAAACTATAAATATGTGCCATGGGTGTGCTATAAAAATAAGATCTTCAATGTATTTTTATGCTGCAAGAATTATTCTTGGAGGATCGTCTTTTCTCTTTGAATCATTCAAGCACTATAGCAAGGGCCATTCCACTCACATCTTGAGAGGATTGACATTGTATTTCTTCACCATTGTCACTTTCCATTGTATGAAGAGAAAACATCTCTATTAGGGAACTCAAGAGCCCTCCCAAGGAGGAAGAGGGGATTCATAAGTCCCTACCTTTCTCTATGGTGCTAGCCTATCAATATATTGATCCATTGGTAGCTAAATGATTGTCATTTTCATGGTTCTAGTTCTTGCAAGTTTTATAACATTTGTTTCCTTTTATGTTTTTATTTTTATTTCTTTGTTTCATGTGTATTTGGTTATCTAATCAACTCACAACCCTCTGTCTTGTTTAGATGACTTAACTAGGCAAGTAAGTGATATGTTTTTGCTCACCCATGTGACAAAACCAACACAATAGATTGACGACCATACTGGGGATGAAAATAAAACTCCTCGCTATTTAAGTCTTGAGAGCACTTCTTTCTAATTGTTTGTCTATGCAGGTACCAAAAATGGCCTAGTCCAGTCTTCCAAATTCAGAATTCAGAGCTAAGGAAATATAATTTCATCTCGAAATTTCTTTCCCGAGGCATGACAAAAAGTGCACAGCTTTCAAAGCACACAAATTCTCATTCTGTGCACTATGTGCACGCAAGATCTTTCATAAACCCGTGCATTATGCATGCTTGGCACGACTGACAAAACTACAACGCACACACAAGTTCAGTTTTTTGCAAATTGTAAGGGTTTTCTAAGTGGTTTGAGGGCCCCTTGCCTTCATATTTTAATTTCCTGCACTTTGTAAAGCAATCACACTTCACTTAGAGTCCGTTCTTACAATAAATGTTAGCTAACATAAGCACATAGGGGTAAGAAGAATCACAATTCTTCTCTTTGCTTTGTTGCCACATGGATGTCTCATTTGGCATTTAAAACATTGAGTTAAGGTTATTGCTTTTTCGAACAAAATCAAATAATTTGGGACTATAAATCAATTTTAATCCCAAGTATTCTCTCCCCCTGCACCCAAGTGTGATCTTGGGAATCAGAAAAGGTGATTAAAAGGAAATTTCATCTCCCTTAAATCATTAGGAGAGGACAAAACCCCCTTTGGGTACCTCTTAGTCTTAAAAATTATCTTAAAGATTTGTAAGGGCCCATACATGCCCACATGTTTACAATCTTAGGATAGTTTCAAAAAGATTTCTTAGTTTAGACAACACTCTAGGAAAGTTTAAAAGATCAAGTAACGGGCCCATGCATTCCCACATCTCTACAATCCTAGGATAGTTTCAAAAGATTTTCTGGTATAGACAACATTATAGGGAGTTTAAAGGATCAAGTAAGTACCAATATGTCCACATTGCTAGTTCTCTAGGGCTTTAAATATTCCACAAGGTTGTACCAAAGAACTTAGTAAGCTAGGTAAGAAGATTTGTAAGGACCACATGAAGTACACATGCTACAATCTTACACTTAA
Source organism: Picea engelmannii (assembly GCA_009831015.1). Classification (NCBI taxonomy): domain Eukaryota; kingdom Viridiplantae; phylum Streptophyta; class Pinopsida; order Pinales; family Pinaceae; genus Picea; species Picea engelmannii. Next base: position 250,425 of record ML784507.1, read on the forward strand.
CTTATTAAAAATCTTTTGCACAATTTTCACTTTCTTGCACACAAATCCACTCATCACACACATAGTTTGTATTAGAATAGTGGAGGTCGAAGTAAGATTTCTTTTTAAGTACCCATAAAGTAATTCAAAGGAATTCCGAATGATATGACTACTTCTTTAGAAATTGTCCACACTAATTTAATTCAAACGAGGTCGGTCCATGGCCCCAATCTCTCAGCCTAATCCATCTAAATTTTTTCTAAGAAAACACTAAATTTCCTCCACAGGAGATGCCTAAAACAATTTTTTTAGTCTAGGTAGGATCTTGGGGGTGGGCATCCAAATAACCCCCAGTTATTAGGTTCTCACATTTTGAAACACTAGAAGTTGAGAATATGGATCTTTCAAATCCTCCAAGTCAAGTGTTCCTATACCATAAGGTAGGGGCATACCTGTGAAGGGTCGAAGCCTGAGGTCTGATTGTTCTATGCATCCCTCCTTGAGTCACCCAACTCTTGTGAGGGTATCCAACCCGTGACCCTTTTTTTAGGCTGAAAATCTAAATGTCACACTTTGACTAAGGTACTTAGTGGCAAAACATAAGATATCTACCCAGGTGGTGGCTGTGGGATGCAATCACACCTTGGTCAGATTTTGTATGGCTATTGGAAATTATCGCAAGCTCTTTCGAGATATGCACCCTCTACCCCTCATTATAACTGACTACTTCAACCTTCACTAGTTTCTCTTCCGGTGGATTCAGACCCCATTATCAAGTGCTATTGGAAGGCACAATGCTAAATTAAGAGGAAGGACAATAGGTCTTTTAGGACATGAGAATTTTTTTTTTTTTTTCCCCCACGTGGACAAAATCCACCTATCCACATGCTTCTTTATTTTACGATTGATTTATGTATAATTTTCATTTGATTACATGCAATTGTGAGTTATACTATTTTGTGAAGGTAAAAAATATAAAAAATCTCTTGTTCATTTATTTCTCTCTTGTCACCATTTGCACACATTTACTTTACTAGTCAGAACCATAAGGGAGCTACAGAATCTCAGTTGTTCTAGACGCTTGCAGAATCTCCCTCGTATTCTAGGAGGGGTCCCTAGTCTTTCCAACTCACCGGATCAACCATCTCACACCCCAATGAATGATATTTTCTTGGGATTTTATTTACTTGGTTCCACTTTTCTTGGGTGAAATACCCAAGGCAATCCATCTATTGGTTCTCCTTCACAAGGAGGCGGAGGTCAAACTTCTTCTCAAGGAATAAGTACAAACCCACCAAATCCCTCTCAAGGGACAAGTCCACTACCTACACACACAATGGATGGAACTAATACTCCACCAAATCCCCCTTTTCCATACTTGGCATCCCTCAACATTCCTGATTTAACCAAACTCACGAATGACCCCATTTTTCATGATGCCACTTGGCTCAATATGCCTACCAAATTGCCTTCAGACATTTAAAAGATTGAAGGAAAACTAGGGGAAGACCCTGCCAACCATGTTATGGAATTCCACTTATGGTTCTCTTCAAACAACATCATGGATGATTCCATCCACTTGAGGTTATTTCAAAGAACTCTCACTTGTTCATCGGCCAAATGGTATGTGGACGAAAAATTAGGGTCCCATGTGACCTTTGAATCATTGGCCAAGGCCTTCTTGTCCTTTTTCCAATTATTATTTAATCATGACACTGGATTATAAATCCTATCCGAGTTCAAACAAACCACTACTATCCATATTGCCGACCACATCCATGAATGTCATCGACGACATAGTTTGTGTAAAGCAGAAACCACCAAGGAACAACATCTCGATTGGTTTCTTAAATCACTCATTCATGTGATTGCCAAAGATGCATCATCCAATTTTCCTCAATAAGAAGAGGAAACCATCAACAAGGCTCAACAATTCGACCTCATATATGCCCAGTCAGGTTACTTATACACAGTATTTCCTGATGCACCCAGACCCCTACCATTTGGCCAAGACAAACCTGGGGTTTCCCATGCTGCAGATGGGTTGATTGGGTCTATTCCACACCTAAACCCTTACGACCACCCATCACCTACTTATGGTGCAAATAAGTATCCTCAACCATATGGAGAAACGTCTTATTACCCTCATCCCACTCACCAACAATCATATCCTGTTGTTCCCCCTCAGCCACCGGGAGGACCCCCACCAATACCCATGATGCATCTAGTCTCTCAATTAGGTACGGGTCCATGGCCAACCCCCGTATATAACCCCAATAGTAGTGGAAGTACTTCCACTTCCTATACTCCATATGAATTGTCTCCACAAAACAATCCATATTTTCCATTTCCTAGTCCTCCCCAGTTGGTTCCTCCTCCACCACGACAACCATATGCCAACATTAACTTTGTTCATCCGTTTCCCATTAAACAGGTTCATGATTTTGAACACTTAAATACGTAAAATCTATCTCATCATCCCAATAATGCCAAGAATAAAGGAAAAAATTGAAACAACAACAACTCAGGACCAGGAGGAAATAACCCCCCACAAACTGTTCCACTGGGGGAAACTAGAACCCCCAAGGGGGAAACAATAACAACCAACCACGAAAAGGGAATAAAAATAATCTTAGAACTAACTTCCCTTTCTCCCTATGGACATTATACTCAACACTTCCCCCAAATTTTTGATTACAAATGGATGAAAGAATCCATGAACACACAATGCCATCCGGCGCTTAGCTGCCCCTTAGCCAGGCCCACAACATTATTTGCAACCACCACATCTAGCCGTGTTGAAAAACCCCATTCCACACCAAGGTGTGATGAATACCCAACAAGAGATAAACTACGCCCAACCACAAATGGGGAAATATCAAAACCCAGGTCCCAATCAACCTGGAAATCCAACTGATCGCAATATCCTCCATACTAGCGAAGAAGAGATTCTTCTGCAAACACGCAACCATCAATACATCATGCCTCTCGACTCCACCCCAACCACCTCAGAAACAACTCCAGCTACAATAGGACATCCATTGATGATCCCACGTCCTAACACTGATACAAATCCTCGTATACTCCTCACACCTTTACATCGGAACGTACATAATCCTCATGCTAGGGAAACCCATAACTAAAGTCTGGTTGATGACTTAGCATAGTCTCTTGCAACCACGTCTATGTTGGAGGTCCTCCAAACCTGTCTGTCATAACACAAATCTTTTCTTTTCACCTTCGGCGTAGTTGACCCAGCTAATACTCGACTAATCACCTTTGATTTAGATAGCGGAGAACCACGCCTCCCCACTCTGGTAGCCTTTCAAATACCAGTTAAAATCTAGAACATCATAGTTCATCAATGCATCATCGATGAAGGTTCATCCACATACATCATGTCCAAAGTAGTATGTCAGAAAATTGGCTCACCTGAGCTAGTACCATTTTCCATCACCCTGAGAGACTATGACGGTCGACCATCATTCCCTGAAGGGCTCTTCCAAAATAGCCCCGTAGAAATTGGGGGAAAAAACATCCTAATTGACATTGAAGTTATCGACACCCCACTTGATTACAATATCTTGTTCAAATGTAGCTACATGTATTCTATGAAGGTGGTAGCTTCTTCTGTGTTTCGTACAATGATATTCCCCCATAATGGGAAAATCGTCACCATCGAACAACTTACGCATTACGAGCCTAATCATTCCACCAACATTGATAACATCCTCCCTATTGTTCACAATAGCTCGGATGATTTTACAATCATCAACATTAGCCCTGGAATATTCAAAGACCCATCCTTTTTATGGACTTATCATGGAGCACCACCTCTCCTAAACTCATATATTTCAGCACAAGTGTGTGTAGTTTCCTCTAACAGAACAAATATCAGAGACAATTTTCCTCTCACTGAGGCCCCTCCCCGCTCGAAGTCCCACCAGTAGGAGAACTAATACCTCAGGAATTACCTAAAAACACCATTGCATCACTTTTCCCAGATTCCCCCCCCCCCTCCAAGGGAAAATCCTGGTTTGGGAAACAGTCCCCCAAGCCATTACCCAAATCCCATTTTTCTTCCCCCCACTTGGAATCCAAGCATTCCAGGTCGCTGCTACCCTCACCCTTCTCAACATGGTTCTCTCCACCCCTGTATGGTATATCCATCCACCCTCTATGGTTCCTACACCATCTCTCCCTCCTCAGACAAAGGGATTGTCGATGCAGATCCCAATAAGGCCCCTACTACACCACCCCCACCTCCACCCGGCGGAAACACCACCACCACTGGGGGTAGACGAAGGAAGAATGAGCCCATTGCTCCAATCCCTCCTCGGGCTCAACCTCCTTGCACACTATGCAAAAGAGAAGGACACCCCACTAACATATATCCCACTCTTCCTGTGTTACGCAATATTATCCATCTCCCTAAAGCAACCCCATTGCTTGCCACTCCACCAAGTACATCCACCACTACTACAGAGTCCTCAACCACATGCAAGAAAGGGTTACAAACCATATGCTCAGAATATGGCCATTAAAATCATCATTGCACAACTCTACCTCAATTCCTCCAAACATTAGCCACAATACGCCACACATCTCTGCCTGAGCCCTCTCATGCACTCCCTATTGATGCTCACATTAATGAAATTCGTTATATTTCTTCATCCGCCCCTCAACGAATGAGATATCATCCAAAGTGTCTGGAAATTTGGTTTACGTCAAGCAAGCCATCACATCCTGTACACGATATCCCTTCTAAATCCTCATCCCTTAAGGCCGATGGAATTTCTCCGTTGACGGTTCCCCCTACCATCCCCCAGGATCCTCTGTATTCTCGCATTTCCCACTGTGACAGGGATATCTTGGAGGAACTAACTACCCTTGATTTCCCATGGAATGTGCTCATCGAGCACTTTTTCTCTCACAAGAGGTATTTCACCCTCCTGACCAAGCCTCCCTATGCACAATCTAAACCAAGGATTTCATTCCTCCAGGGCATATTGACTGGTTCAAAACCCCCATTCCTTCCCCTAATGATTTTGAAGAAGGCAACATGGACAACATCTTCCCCACAATCAAAATTGACATTTCCATGAAACCAAACATCGTAGAAGAGATCACCATAGGAACTGCATGCTCCCCTGAAGAAATCATTGCTTACAAAGATCCCTTTCAAGAATACCGAGATATTTTTTCCTAGTCATATACGAAGATGCCTGGCCTCGATCCTTCTATAGTCGGACATCGAATCGACACATGGTCGGATATTGCCCCTATTCGTTAAAAGCAACATTCCCTCCACCCATTCAAAGCTGGGACTATCAAAGCCGAAATTGACAAATTACATGTTGCTGGGTTCATCTACCCCATTGCGTACACTTCTTGGGTCTCCAACTCCATCCCCGTTAACAAAAAATAGGGAACTATTCATGTCTGCACAGACTTTCGTGACCTCAACCACTCTTTTCCCAAAGACAACTTCCCAACCCCTTTCATAGAACACATAATCGATGGTAGTGCTGACCACGAGGCACTGTCCTTTATGGATGGGTTCTTCGAATACAATCAAATTCAAATCCACTTAGTAGATCAGTTCAAAACTACTTTTACAACCCCTGGGGGACCTTTGCTTATCACATCATGCCCTTTGGGCTCAAAAATTTTGGTGCTACATTTCAATGGGCTATGACCTACATTTTTCATGATCTTGCTCGCATCATTCTCTCTTATTTGGATGACCTCACTACTCGATCCAAAAAGAGAACACATCATTTAGACGACTTAAGCATTTTTTTCAATGATGTCGCCAATATAATATCCGCTTGAACCCCCTCAAGTGTGTCTTTTGCGTCACTTCCGGGCGGCTCGTCGGGTTCATTGTCTCCCAATACGACATTGTTGACGATTGAAAACATCAACAAAGTTTTTCCCACAAAGTTTTTCTAAAGCCTATTATTATAAAATCTAAATAATACTAGTAGGTGGGACCCCCTTGAACTATTGGAGAGAAAATCTGTTCATTTTTGGTTTTGATATGATGTGAAATACACCTCACATGGTTGATAAATATCTTGTTGTTATTGGTTATGAATTGAGGTTATGAAGTGTTGATTCCTTATGTTACTATAGCCTATGCTATTCATTAATGTCATTGTTGTTTGTTCTTATCACACCTGCATAACAAACATGTTGGTAAAATGTCATGAAGGGCAGTTTTGAGAGAGGAAAAATACTAGAACAAATGCAAGGGGAGGGGACCTAGTTATGCAATATCAGATGTGAATAACTTAAGGGAAATGAGAAACAATTGCAAGGGGAAGATTTTAAAGCTACCCTAACTATACTACATGCATGAAAATACTTGATGATTATGGTTAAGCCCTAGCTAGCAAGTAAATGGTTATGAAATTGTGATTGAATTACATTGTTTAATATGTATATGGCGTGAAATGTTGGTGGTACACTTGGCAAGGTGGTTGATGTTAATGGTTATGCGATTTTGTTTGAGTTATATGATGTGAAATGGTATATGGTGATCATGCTATTCGCTTTTAATGTGGTCATGGTTTCGATACATGTTTGATTAATCGTGTTAATGGAGAATTTGTTGGCATGTACAATTGAGTTAATGAGATGTGGGTGCAGGCGACATGCATTTACTACACACCACCTTTACTCTTCCCGTTGGACACCACCCCAGTTGGGCTATTGTTCGATCTTGCTGCTGTGTTATTCTTTGAAATTTTAGCAAGGATGATCCACTCGACCAACTCTCATTTTAAGGAATTCGATGAACATATATGTCCTTTTTTTTGGCCATTCTTGACTTTGCTCTGGTTATGAAATGATTACTGGCTCAGGTGTATGGGTTTGTGTTTTTCCTAAGCATTGCAACTGTGTGAAATTTTGGTTTTTGAATGAAGAGTGGATTGTTCTTTGTGTAATATTTTTGAGTCCGTAGAGGTTATTGATCTTCCTGGTGATAACTCTTTGTTACCACCACAGGTTTAGTTGGAGGGTTTTTGTTTAAAGCCTTGGGTGGATAGCTATCTTCACGCACTCTCAATAAATCCAATCTCTGGCTTTCTTGGGTTTAATGGTCGAAGGTTTTTTGCATTGCTATGATGTGTTTCACTTTGGCATTGGTTGTTTCCACCGCTAAGGGTCACAAAGTGAGTGTTATGTTCTTAACTCAACCCTATCTTCACCTCAGTACTGTGGTAGTTGGATGAAGAACACGAGGGTTATACCCTGCATGCATTTAATAAATTGCTCGGCCGAATAAGAGCCTCACCCTTTTTTTTGGAGCCCTCAGCCATGGATTGTTACCTGTTCACAAATGAATCATGTCTCTCTTTGTGTGCATACCCTTGGCCTCAAAAGCTCCACCATTACGAGGAGTTGGCCCCATTCCTTGGTGTTGGCTACAGAGTATACCCTTAACCCTCTAGTCTTGAGTTTGTAAAGGATATTGTTGTGCCTTTCAGGATGCTATGGGTTATCGTGGATCAAATGTATGGTAGATACTTGTGAATATGAATTCGCCCAGTTGGTCGTACAACAGTCCTATTGTTTTAAGATTCAGTTATTGCATCTGTGATGATAAAGATAAAAACTTCGTTGCCAATTACACTTTCAAAAGATACACTCACCCTCCTTATGTTAATATCTCAATATTGTTAATGGAAAGGGACTCTGCCCCGATTCGATTGGATGCGTGGGTATGCATAGCTACCACAACTTGTTCGGTTGATTGATTTTATAAAACAATGACAAATTGTTTGGTTGATATATAGTCACTAGTATTTTCACTAATGATTATTTCGATGTTTAGCTATCATTGGTGAAGATGCTTGATGTTGCTCATGTTGTGTTGTATGTTTTCAAAATAGATATGGTTGTGGTAACTGTGGGTTTCTCTTGGGGCCAAATGATTGTTGAACTGGATGACTTTGGGAACTATATCCTTCTGATTGTTTGATTGTTTAAGCCTGAAATTGCACGGCATAATTGATCACAGTTGGGCTAAATTGCAGTAATATTGTGTTGGATCGATGACTTAGTAATGAATTGAGATATTGTCGTGACTGTGTGTTTGGTTTGGTAAAATGGAAACATTGCATTGTGTTTTTCTGGGGGGTTCCGCACTGTGTATAGTATGGATATCTTGGGTTTCATAGGGATTTTAATCATGTTTATCGATTGTTGGTTATGAAGGGCATGTTTTTGAGGTTTTGTCATGTCAGTTAGATGGCCCAACTCATTAAGACATACTGAATTGTTTTTTTTTACCATGGCAGAATCACATTTCCTGGGTAGATTACCCTGTGCATAACTTGTGTCTAACTGGTGACTGTGGGTTGTATGTTTAATTGTCTTTTCGGGCATGGAAATTTGGTCATGATTATTTTGGTTACTGCCTATATATGTTAACGAATATCATCACATTTAAATACGCCTGATTGCAATAATAGTGACTTCATTGTTAATTTGAAAACATGACTTTTGGGTATTATTGTGTATTGAATAAATGCATGGACGGTGGTTGACGTTGACAGTTTATAGATTAGAAATGAGTAATGTTCGAAAATTGTTATAAAATTAAAAGTATGTGGATGAATGGAACATAACCTCTTACAAATTGCGTGGAATACATACTGTCTCACGATAGCACTGTGTTGGATATTTTATGAACAATGAATTAGTTAAATTGTACAGAAATTGTGGATGGTTGATGCATCTTCTTCGCAACATGTTTATGGATCACTTAATTAATCTCATGAACAACAATCGTCTTTCTTCCCTTCCATGATTTAATTTTCCAGTAATTACAAATCCCATCACCTTCCCATTTCATTTTTTTCACTCCCTGTTCTGAGATTAATTACAATCAAGAGAATTTCTGTGTTAAAATGGATGAAAGTGGCAGTGTCTTGTGTGGATTGCAGTGCGGTTTTATTGGTTTTCTTTATAGTTGATTGTTGTTGTCATTGAGCAGTGACCATGTCTTCTCCCCTTTAATTATATCATATTTTTGCTCAATACAAACCCCTCACGTATCCTTGAACCCTTTTTCACCCCCCTACTCGTTGATTAACAAAAAAACAATTTGTATGGATTGGACTGCATGCATATGATACATTATGAGCCAAATCTATTTCATATTTTTAATATTTGTCATGCATGGTTATTTAAAAGACTATTTGTTAATCGATTACACATGCAGGATGAGTTTTTTCAGTTGAGGAAGCCATGGACGAGGAAACAGAGGTAGAGGTATCTGGAACTGAGGCCCAAGAAGGCCCAGGTTTTCTATACATTTTGATGTTGATTCAAAAGAGCTTGGCCAAATGTTTCATGCCAGATTCTTTAATTAGATTGGGTAGGGAATAGTTCGACCTAGGCCTGAAAGGCCTCCTTTCCAAGCCTCACAAGCCCCCGATATCCCTGTGCCTCCTCATGTCTCCTTACAACCTGAGGTCCCTGAAAATGATGGATGGCAGGAGATTGTCCACCCGCCAGTCTCCCAACATCGTCGCTGGCCCAACTTATCTTTTCTTGCTCCTCTGCCTTTGAACCCCATTGTCCAAGCTTCCCCAAACCACTCTCCAGTGAAATCCTCCCATGCTAGCAAGCGATTGAAGACTAAATCCCACCATGCACTCGATAATGGAAAAGCCACTGCTGCCCCTTCCTCACCCTCCAGTGACTCCGACAAATCCGTGTCTTCCCAGATGCATTTGAGGGACGATTGTTCCCATGTGATCAATGATATTAGGGCTAAAGGCTCTGCATAATCAAAGTCAAATTCAGGAAAATCAAGAGGTGACAACAACCAAGGAAGGGTTGCATCACAAACTGGGAAATATGGCTTTTGATTTTTATGTTATCTATGGTTTTATGATAGTTGAATTCATGGATCTTTGGACAACATGTTTTATCTTGGATATATGAGTATTATTTTTGAAATAATTTCAATTTTCATGAGCTAAAATTACCAAAAGTAAATATGTTGATGGGAGACACAAGGAGGCGTGTTTTGCTTAACTAATGGTTATGTTATGATTGTTATGAACTAAAGGGAGTCACAAGAGGTCCCACCTACTAGTTATTATTTATTTATGACCCTTATTATGATTATTACTTCCCCCCCTAACTAAAGTTAATTGAGTCTTTTAATTAACTTAACTAATGAGTTGGTTTAACTACTTCAACCAATTCTGACTTGTTAAAAGAAAAAGGAAAGGGAGGAACAAGAGGGGGATAGAAGCAAAAGCATGCTAAGGTTTCTCTTTGAGTTTATGTTGAGATAGTTCAGTTTTCATTCATTCATATATTCATCACAACCTAATTCTCTTTTTTGATAGCAAGGTCTTATTGTAGACAACAATATTCAAGGCTGAATCAAATCATTCAGACACTTGTTTTTCAGAGGTGTTGATCTATCTTTGATAGTCTTTGTAGACTTGTCTATTTGTGAATTAATTTTTAGGACTAATAAAGGCTATTGTTCAGAGTTGAGTGGGCAACAATCTGTGGCAAGATGATCCAACTTTTAGAGTTCATTTTTGGTTTTCTGTCAGAGGTCCTTTTGTATGTTCCATCGGGGATGTCTAAGTTTGACTTTGGTCCAAGATTTTTGTATGAGATTTTGTAAAGAAAATGACTCTTTGGTGAATTGGAATGAAATAAAGGATTGCTTTATGTCTCAACTATCTTGATTATCATCTTGGTGTATTTACTTCTGTTCTTACATTTATTTTAGCAACTATTATATTCAGAAAATTACACAAAAAGTGAATTTCCAGCAAGTTTTTGGTTGATAAAATACTAGCCTAAGCACTCATAATTAATACTTGTGAGTTAGGATGTTATTTTGTTGGCTATAAACATAGGGTGATATTCCCGTCTACTTTGATTTAGCCAAGTAAAGTCTGAAAATGCTTGAGTGAGATCATTTCATATCTTTTCCTCAACATTTATTTGGCGACCATACTATGGAGATCTTTGATATCTCTCTGGTTAATTTTTACACTCAATTTTCATCAATACATCTTTCTTTTTCTGTTTTTGATTCTTTGACTGTTTTTCTATTAATCACTGTTCCTATTGCAAGGCAACCCAATCTTGAGCTCGGTCTCCAATACCAAACCAACATTGCTTTGAACTTATTTCATACTATTTTAGACACTGAGAGGACCCGTGTCGAGCTTGACCATTCTTGGGAAACAATTGAACGAGATATTAGTGTTCAAGAACAATTGGAAGCTAGACGTAGGAAACCTAGAGATCAACAGTGACCTTTGTTTCTTCAATTTTTTCCTTCTTTCATGTCCTTAGATTCTCGTGCTTCTAGAAGAAGAAGGGGCTTGTCACCTAAAATCATTCCTATTGTTGAAATAGGAAGAAGAAATGTAGTGTTATCTGTCCAACAAAGTGATCTAAGGAGGAATTTATCTGATTCATCCAACTCCTCTTTCTTTCCCTCACCTATCATCCACCAGATGGCATCTAGTGGAGGCTCTGGTGGCACTGGAAGTGCTTCATCTTCCCAATATTCATCATCATCAGTGATTGGTAGCTTATATAGCCACCATATCCCTGTCCAATCTACTACAAATCCCACCAAAGTCATTAAAAAAAATGGGATTTTTCAGTTTGAAGGAGATGCCACAACCACACCGTGGCATGTATGCTCTCCTCTTAACCTAGCACCTGCTGCTCGCCCACTTCTGAATTTTAAGGAGAATTTGCCTAAGTTTTTGGGGAATAACATTGTCAGTACAAATGAACACCTAGTGGCATTTTCTAATGCTTGTCATAACATAGGGGCTAACGACAATGACACTTGCATGCACTTGTTTTTCAATTCCTTGGAAGGAAAGGCTGCAACTGAATTCTTTGACCTTCCTTGTAAGATCCTGTCTACTTGGGAGGATTTAATATATTGGTTCTAATCCAATTATGGGCAATCCAAAATCCCTGTCGAGAAGTTAAGGGAGTGCAATAACGTCACTTGTAAATATGGTGAGACCATCAAATCCTTTAACTTGCATTTCACCAAGTTGTACAATCAAATCCTCGAACTTATCCACCCTCAGAACCAAGCCACTTTCATGCATTACTACAATGCATTGCCTTCTCCTTACCATCATATGCTTGAGGAAAAGGCCATTGATAATATCATTTCCATTTTGCATACTTGCTCAGAGTACGAAGAACATCTTGAAAAAACTGGTCTTCCTAGGGAGAATCAGTTAGACAGACATATATGTCTGCTCTCTTACAACTAGTACAAGATATGAACAACCATATGATAGCATTTGAGAGGAAGGGTACTATATCCCCTCTCACCCCTGGAGCTTCATCCTCTTTTGCACCCCCCTTTAGGAATCCAGTTGAAAACAATTTTCAGCCTAAGGCTATCCTAACTCGAAGTTGGTGTAATTTTTGTGAGGAACACCACGAAGAAACCACATGTGAGGTAAAATAAGAGTTTCAGAGATAACATCTTTGGTAAGAGACGAGAAGCTACTATCGTTGTCCTAGACTTTGCAGAGCCAGAGGATGTCATGGTCACCAATAATAGAAACAAACCCTATGCTCCCAAGGGAAAATTTGATCCTCCCCACAGTTCTTCTAGCCCAAGCTCATCCTCAACCGCTGTTGTGCCCAAGTTCCTAGAATTCCTGAGAGTTAAGGAATCACTCCCTCTCCTCCCTCTTCCAAATACAATATCTTAAATCAATTGGCCAACATCAAAGCAGATGCAACCCTCCTAGACATGGTTGTCATCCCTGAACAACAGATGCATCCCAAACAATTCATGGAAGGAAAAGCTTCTGTTGTAGCCAATCTTTCCAAAGAGGTAAACGAAGAGGATTCTTATGTAAATAAAGTAGGCGTACATAAATTTAGATACCCTATAAAAAAACCCCTTTTATATTTATGTAAATATCATGGATAAGATCGCCCATTGTTGCCTCATTGATGGTGGTTCAAGCCCAAGTGTCATGTCGAATATTATTATTTAAGAGTTAGGCTTGTCTTGTACAAACAAAAATGCCAGAAGCATGCTCTCCTATAATAGTCTACAACAAACAACCATATGTGAGATTAAGGATGTGACCTTGGTTTTATGCGCTCATCCTGAGATAAGGACAACCCTCAACATTCAAGTGATTGATATGCCTGTAAGAAATTACTCAATTATTTTGGGAAGATATTGGAAATCACTAATAGGTGGGTACCTCTCACTCGACGGGACACATTTATCTGTTCCCCAGAATGGTAAGAACATTATAGTCCTTAGAGAGGGACAAATTTCACCTTACATAGAGAGTGTCCCACAATCTAGCATAAATTATATTGAAGAAGACCTAGGAGTGTATTCCATCTTTGCTGAAGAGGATAATATTCCTTCGGAAAGAATTGGTTTAGATGATGATGTATGGCATATGCACTTTGATGGTTCACACTCTAATGAAGGTAATGGGGCTGGTATTATCTTGGTTTCTCCTACAGGAAAAATCCATAATCTATCCTACAGGTTTGAGTTTGCTTGTTCAAACAATGCCGCTGAATTCAAAGCTTTATTGTTAGGCATTGAGAACTCCCTTAATATTGGTTGTGGTCACCTTTCAGTTTTGAGAAATTATGAGCTTGTCGTGAACCTGCTACGTAAGACATGCTCTCCTAGAGACAAGTTGATGGAACAATACTCCCAAACTGTTTGGGTGCTTGTCTCGAACCTTCTGTCTTTCAACATCACTCATGTTAATAAGGAGTTGAATTTAATGTCTGATCGGTTAGTTGTCTTTGCAGCCTCTCCTACTTAGAAACTCTTGCCTCACAGGCCTGATTGTGCTTTCAAATATTTACATCGTTCATACATTTCTTAAGAGGAAGGATCTTGGAAGGCCATCTCTAACAATGAGAGCATTTGTGTTGTCATTCAAAATGAACCTCTTAAGACTGAGAAGATTATATCCACAAAAAATAACGAGATTCCTGAGGGCTTGACTCCTCTTGAGAGTTCATTTTCGTTGAGTGTTACAGGCAACAAGGAAAAATAGAAAGAAGAGGAGTTACAAAAGAGGGTGGTTGAAACCACTCTCCTGAACATTAGGACACCTGAATCTTCAATGGATGATAAGATAAATGTTCAATGTTTTGTTAGAAGAGAGATGGGGTCCACCAAGCTACTTGGTGAATCTCAAAAGGTTTTTTCTTGGTCTTATGAGGATCTTCGTGGTTTTGATCTTGGTCTTCTTCAACATATTATAAAGCTAGCTAGGAAAAAAAAATAGCTTGTTAATTCTTCACTAAAGGCATCCTTTCGAAGGGGGTTGAGATATTTCTTAAGGGATGGAATGTTTTTTTCAGTCCACCCTGAACGGGTTCCAAATCGGTACTTGCTTCAAAGACCACAGATCATACTAGAACCTATGTTCATCTTCCCACCCTCAGTTAGTATATTGTGGGAAATCCTTCTTCCTCCCTCTATGCAAGAATGATTCTGTAGCAGGTTGTAAAGTTACATTTGAATACCTTACTTGACAGTTTGTTTGGTTATAGTAAAATCAAGGTAGAAAGGAATTTTTTTCACAAAACCACTCTTATTACAAATTGCGATACCATTTCTTACAACTTCCTGCCTTCTAGCTTATTTGATGCAAGTACCGCCTTTAAAAGGCCTATACACACATCTTTCAGTGAATTGGTCAGTCTCCATGCTTATCTTGTTGATTTAATCGTATGCATCAAAGGGTTGATAATTACACCAAAATTTCAAGTGTTGGGTCATTTCCAGATTACTTTTGTCTTGGACACTAACTCAGAAATTTTAAAGGAATTATAGAGACAATGGTTTTCCTACAACATTAACAGTCCTTGTTTGAAGTATTGCGAAGGACTAGCGTGAAAGGGTTCTAATGCTGATTGGATTTCTGTATACTAGTATCCTAGCTCCGCTTTTAAGTTTTGTGCTTCTTTTCTTTGCTTTACAATACTTTGATTTCTGCTTTCTAAATTAAGGTTTTTTTTGCTGTTTTTCAATTATGTCTTTTATTGTTGTTGTTTTAGTATCTGCACCTTTACTTTCGTCATGTTTTTTTTACTTCCTATTATTTTGGTTATTTTTGTCAAATAGGATGTTGGATCAACTTTTCCACAGTGACACTACTGCAAAGAATTGTTAGATAATAACAATCAAGCTTACACAGATGTCAAGATGCTCCTTTGAAGGACCCTTGAAATTGTTACATTTTTCACTGCTATCTTATAAAGAATTGACTATTTCCCGCTTCTTCTTGCCATTTCTTCATCCATTGAGATATTAAGAGAAAGCTTGTAAGTATTTCTCTTTGAAAGTTAAGAGTAGATCCAGGTTGATTAATTATGCATACAATGGTAAAAACCCCTCATACTTAACATTTTTCATAAGTTATTCCTGAATTCCCAGTCATTTTTCCATTAAATCTGCTCACTTCCCCCTGTTGCATAATTATTCTAGTTACGTCTTCTAAAATTATTGTTCTTGGTTTGCCAAACCATGAGTTCTGAGTTCTAAATCTGTTGAAAACAAATTTTCCCGTGGAGTCACCAGTTTGTTGATGATTGAAAATGTCAACGAAGTTTCTTCCGCAAAGAGTTTCTAAAGCCTATTATTATAAAAACTAAATAATACTAGTAGGTGGGGACCCCTTGAACTATTGGAGAGCAGATCTGTTCATTTTTGGTGTTGATATGATGTGCGATACACCTCACATGGTTGATAAATATCTTGTTTTTATTGGTTATGAATTGAGCTTATGAAGTGTTGATTTCTTATGTTACTACAACCTATTCTATTCATTAATGTCGTTGCTGTCTGTTCTTATCGCACCTGCATAACAAACATGTTGGTAAAATGTCATGAAGGGCAGTTTTGAGAGAGGAAAAATACTAGAACAAATGCAAGGGAAGGGGACCTAGTTCTGCAATATCACATGTGAATAACTTAAGGAAAATGAGAAACAATTGCAAGGGGAAGATTTTAAAGCTACCCTAACTATACTACATGCATGGAAATACTTGATGATTATGGTTAAGCCCTAGAGAGCAAGTAAATGGTTATGAAATTGTGATTGAATTACATTGTTTAATATGCATATGGCGTGAAATGTTGGTGGCACACTTGGAAAGGTGGTGAACGTTAATGGTTATGCGATTTTGTTTGAGTTATATGATGTGAAATGGTATATGGTGATGGCACTACTAGATTTTAATGTGGTGATGGTTTCGATACATGTTTGATTAATCGTGTTAATAGAGAATTTGTTGGCATGTACTGTTGAGTTAATGAGATGTGGGTGGAGTTGACTTGCATTTACTACATGTCACCTTTACTCTTCCCACTGGCTTCCACCCCAGTCGGACTATTGTTCAATCTTGCTGCTGTGTTATGCTCCAAAATTTTAGCAGGGAGGAACCGCTCGACCAACTCTCATTTTAAGGAATTCGATTAACATGCATGTCCCTTTTTTTGGCCATTCTTGACTTCACTTTGGCTATGAAATGATTACTGGCTCAAGTGTATGGGTTTGTGTTTTCCTAAGCATTGCAATTGTGTGAAATTTTGGTTCTTGAATGAAGAGTGGATTGTTCTTCTTGTAATATTTTTGAGTAGAGGTTATTGATCTTCCCAGTGATAGCTCTCTGTTACCACTACTGGTTTAGTTGGATGGTTTTTTTTAAAGCTTTGGGTGGATATCTATCTTCATGCACTATCACTAAATCCAGTCTCTGGCTTTCTTGGGTTTAATGGTCGAAGGTTTTCTGCATTGCTATGATGTGTTTCACTTTGGCATTGGTTGTTTCCACCGCTAAGGGTCACAAAGTGAGTGTTCTATTCTTAATTCGGCCCTGTCTTCACCTCAGTATTGTGGTAGTTGGATGAAGAACACGAGGGTTATACCATGCATGCATTAAATGAATTGCTTGGCCAAATAATAGCCTCACCCTTTTTTTGGGGCCCCCGGCCATGGATTGTTACCTGTTCACAAATGAATCATGTCTCTCTCTATGTGCACACCCTTGGCCTTGAAAGTTCCACCATTACAAGGAGTTGGCCTCGTTCCCTGGTGTTGGCTATAGAGTAGAACCTTAACTTTCCAGTCTCAAGTTTTTAAAGGATATTGTTGTGCCTGTCAGGTTGCTACAGGCTATCATGGATCAAATGCATGGTCGATACTTGTGAATATGAATTCACCTAGTTGGTCGTATGGCAGTCCTGTTGTTTTAAGAATTTAGTTATTGCATATGTGATGATAAGGATAAACCCTTTGTTGCCAATTTCACTTTCAAAAGATACATTCACCCTCCTTATGATAATAGCTCAGTATTGTTAATGGAAAGGGCCTCTTCCCCGATTCGATTGGATGCGTGGGTATGCATAGCTACCACAACTTGTTCGGCTGATTGATTTTCTACAACAATGGCAAATTGTTTGGTTGATATATAGTCACTAGTATTTGCACTAATGATTATTTGGATGTTTAGCTAGCATTGGTGAATATGCTTGATGTTTCTCATGCCGTGTTGTATGCTTTCAAAATAGATATGGTCACGATAACTGTGGGTTTTTCTTGGGGCCGAACGATTGTTGAACTAGATGACTTTGGGAACTATATCCTTATGATTGTCTGATTGTTTAAGCCTGAAATTGCACAACATAATTGATCACAGTTGGGCTAAATAGAAGTAATATTGTGTTGGTTCGATGACTCAACAATGAATTGAGCTATTGTCGTGATTGTGTGTTTGGTTTGGTAAAATGGAAACATTACATCGTGTTTTTCTTGGTGGCTCTGCACTGTGTATAGTATGGATAGCTTGGGTTTCACAGAGTTTTTAATCATGTTTATTGAGCATTGGTTATGAAGGGCATGTTGTTGAGGCTTTGTCATGTCGGTTAGATGGCCCAACTCTTTAAGCCATACTAAATTGTTTTTTTTACCATGGCAGAATTACATTTCATGGGTAGATTACCTTGTGGATAGCTTGTGTCTAACTGGTGACTGTGGGTTGTATGTTTAATTGTCATTTCGGGCGTGGCAATTTGTTCATGATTATTTTGGTTACTGCCTATATATGTTAACGAAGATCACCACATTTAAATAGGCCCGATTGCAGTAATAGTGACTTCATTGTTAATTTGAAAACATGACTTTTGGGTATCACTGTGGATTAAAGAAATGCATGGACAATGGTTGATGTTGACAGTTTACAGATTGGAAATGATTACTGTTAAAACATTGTTATAAAATGCAAAGTATGTGGATGAATGGAAGAAAACCTCTTACAGATTGTGTGGAATACATACTGTCTCATGGTAGCACTGTGTTGGATATTTTATGAACAATGAATTAGTTAAATTACACATAAATTGTGGATGGTTGATGCATCTTCTTCACAACATGTTTATGGATCACTTAATTAATCTCATGAACAATAATCGTCTTTCTTCCCTTCCATGATTTCATTTCCCGCTAATTACAAATCCCATCACCTTCCCATTTCATTTTTTTCACTCTCTGTTTTGAGATTAATTATAGTCAAGAGAATTTCTGTGTTAAAATGGATGAAAGTGGCAGTGTCTTGTGTGGATTGCAGTGTAGTTATATTGGTTTTCTTTACAGTTGATTGTTGTTGTAATTGAGCAGTGACCATGTATTCTCCCCTTTAATTATATCATATTTTTGCTCAATACAAACCCCTCACGTATCCATGAACCCTTTTTCATCCCCCTGCTCGTTGATTAACAGAAAAACAATTTGTATGGATTGGATTGCATGAGTCTGATACATTCTGAGCCAAATCTATTTCAGATTTTTAAGAGTTGTCATGCATGGTTATTTAAAAGACTATTTACTAATCGATTACACATTCAGGATGAGTTTTTTTAGTCGGGGAAGCCATGGATGAGGAAACAGAGGTAGAGGTAACTGGAACCGAGGCCCAAGAAGGCCCAGGTTCTCTATACATTTTGACGATGATTCAGAAGAGCTTGGCCAAATGTTTCATGCCAGATTCTTTAATTGGATTGGGTAGGGAATAGTCCAACCTAGGCCTGAAAGGCATCCTTTCCAAGCCCCTGTTGGCATAGGAGAATACCCAGGGTTCATCTCCAAGACCACACCAACAAGCCCTAAATACTAGCCCTTTCAACTACACCTGTGAAGCAGATGCAGTCTCACCCAAAGCAGCTATGGGGGGGTTGCAGGACATAGATGTCTACAACCAAGGGAACTATCAAGTGGATCCAACACTTGAACAATACAACATGTATATATCACTTATCAGCTTATATCTATTCCACACATCTATCAGATCTACCACAACAATGCAATAACAGTATATCAAGGCAAGATAACACAACATCAATCACACACAAAATACATATATACGTGGTTCACCCTCTCTCTAGGACTACATCCACAGAATTGTGCTTTATAATGTATTAAAATGAAGCATATAGTTCTTGTCCGTGCTCTTAGCTAGCAGATATTATTTCTTCTTCTCTCTATCTCTCCCCTCCCTGCGCACCCAACTGCAGGGTTGATCTTCGCACCCAACTGAAAATGTTACAATACAGAAGGCTCTCGTACTCATCACTTCTCTCTCACCCGATATTACTCACTCAATCACACAACAACAATAGTAACAACAATGACAACAACCCATCCCAGGTCCTCTTGACCTCTATTTATACATTACAATCACTCATTGACATCCTTAGGCCGAAACCTAGGTGTCAAAACCCTAGATACCAAAACCCTAGGTGTCTAAAACCCTAGGTCAACTTGGTCCACATTTTCAGGGCTTTTCCATCCTGTCTTCCCTTCCTTCTCGCATGGTTCTCAAAAGCATCCAACGGTGGATTTTTCCTCTTGCTAAGCTGTCCACGATCCTTCTTCCTTTCTGATCTGTCATTCTCAATCTCCTCATCCAACGACTTGCTTCCTTTCACTTCGCTCCATCTTTTCTTTTCTTTTCTCACTTCGACCGAGTAATAGTCACAGTGTCTTCCACACAGTTCACATTATGACTTTTCTTCCTTGAGCTTCACTTATTTCCATAACCAAGGGCCAACAGGCCCCCAACACTCTCCCGTGATTCGTCCCGAGGCACTTCAGATCCGACCCTTCTGTTTTACTTCGACTTCAGACTGCGCAGTGCAACCTTTGCTTTCTGCTCTATGCGTTCTCTCCTTCCCTATGCATACTGTCTTTTCTTTGTTTGGTACCTAGTTTCAGCTGCACTTGGTACCTAGACCCTTTTCCTTATGCTTTTACTTAGATCTGCGAGGCAACTGGTTGTCATAGTGCAATTTCAACTGGCTCTCATTCACTAATCCTTCCTTCCATTCTCCCTTCAAAGTCTTCAATTGTGCAACTCCTCCTTTTGTAACATAGGCAATCTCATATGGCCCGAGACAATGCATCCTAAAATTCCCAGGATGTTTTATGAACTTACTGTCATATATCAGTACTAGATCACCTTGCTTGAATGCCTTCTTCTTGATGTGCCTGTCATGATAGGCCTTTTCTCTTTCCTTTTCCACCTGTTGATGAAATCCTACAACAAATATTTCTTCTTCGAGTTCGATCAACTATGCAAGCCTTTCTTGAATGGTGCCAGTGTCATCCAGATCTGTAAAGGCAACAATCCTTGAGCTTGGTACCAGGTATTCCATTGGGACAAGGACTTCGAGACCATGTACCAACTTAAAAGGGGTCTGCATTGTTAGCTTCTTGCAAGTGGTTCTATAGGCCCATAGTACTGCTGGTACTCTTAAATCCCAGTCATCCCTGTTCACATTGCAAATCTTTGTCAGTGTTGTCTCCAAGATTTTGTTAAATGATTCTACTGTTCCATTTGCTTGTGGATTGTAAGGTGTGCTCTTCTAATGGTGGAATGCAAATTCCTTAGTCAAGGCTTCAACAGTCTTATTTATGAAATGTGTGCCTTGATCACTCATAAGGATATTTGGGCATCCAAACCTAGTTATGATGTCATCAAATATGAAGTGCACAGTTGTAGTTGCACTATAGTCCTTAACTGCTCTTGCTTCAACCCATATGGTCAAGTATTCTGTTGCTGTAATTATGTACCTTGCTCTTGTGCGCTTTCCTGGTGGTTTTATAGGTCCCATGAAGTCAATGGCCCATTTCTCAAATGATTGTAGGGTTAGCTGTGATGCTAGTGGAATTTCATCTCTTTTGGATGGTTTCCCAACTCTTTGGTGTACATCACAGGCTCTGTAATAGTCTTTAGCATCTCTGTGTAAGGTAGGCCACCAAAGGCCAGCTCTAACCACCTTCTGCGTGGTTTCTTTCCCTGTGTAGTGTCCTCCTGCGATGCCTTCATGAGATTCCATGAGGATCATCACTCATTCTTCCTCCATAACACATATTCTCAATATCTCATCAGGTCCCATCTTGTAGAGCTGTCCAACTATAAGTGAAAAGTCTGCAGCGCGCACTACTAGTTGTTTCTTCTGAGGAATTGTATACTCACTAGGTGCCATTCCTGTTGAGAGGAACTAGACTATTTTTGTGAAGTCGTCATCAATATTTCTACTGGCCAACAACTGTGCATCCGACAGTGTATCCTCCAAACTAGTGGGATCTTCTCCATGTTCCAACCTTGACAAGTGGTCAGGACCTTTGTTCATTCTTCTTGGCTTTACTATGATCTCAAATTCATATTCTTGAAATAGCAGAAGCCATATGCATATTCTCCCCCCAACACTGGCTTATTGACTAGGTATTTCAGTGCGGATTGATCAATAAACATTTTAGAGTGTACTCCCAACAAGTAGTGGAAAAATTTCAGTAGTGCATTCACCATGGCTAACCCCTCTCACTCGGTAGTGATGTAAATGATCTCAACAGTTGATAGCTTCCTGCTGGCAGAGGCTAACGGATGGTCAATATCTCATTCCCCAGGTTGTGCTAACACTACTCCTAAAGAAATAGAAGACACATCAACATGCACATGAAACTCCTTGGTCCAATATGGGAAGACCAAAATAGGAGCAGTAACCATTTTCTATTTCATTGTGTCGAAGCTCTGCTAGCACTCTTCTGTCCAACTAAACTGACAATCTTTCTTCAAAATCTTCTCCATCGGTGCTATAATCTGGGCATATCCTTTAATAAAATTCCTGTAGTATCCAGTATGTCCCAGCGCAGTGCGCAATTATTTGACTGATGTAGGAGGGTGTAGATCAACTATAATGGCAATTTTAGATGGATCGACTAGCAATCCCTGCTTGCATACAATATGACCTAACAACACTCCAAATGGTGAGAAGACGATGCATTTCTTCAGATTCAAGGCAATTTGACACTGCATGCATTTGTCCAACATTAGCCTTAGACATTCAATATGATTTTTCAATAAACTAAAAACAATCCAATCATCAAAATATGCTTCTAGAAATTTATGTAGAAACTCCTTGAATGCTTTGAACACCACCTTGGAAAAGATGGTTGGGGAATTCTTCAATCCAAATGGCATCACTGTATACTAATAGGACCCCCATTCTATTGCAAATGTGGTCTTGTGGTGATCTTCCTTGGTAATCCGGATCTGATGGTATCCTGAGAATCCATCTTTAAAAGAGTATACTTCCTGGCCTCCCACATTAGCGAACACTTCGTCAGTGAATGGTGTAGGGAAGGGGTCATGTAAATAGGAATCATTCAACTTCCTGAGATCTACATAGATCCTGATCTCTCCTGTCTTCTTGTCTTGTACCACCATAGGGCTAATCCACTCTGAATCTTCCACAGGTTCTATAATCCCAGCTTCCAGCATTTTGTCGAGCTCAATATTCACTTTCTCCTTATATTTAGGGTTCAATCTGTAGGGTCTCTGTTTGACTAGTCTTGAATCTAGTTTCAAAGGGATCCTCATCTCTCCCATAGGCCCTTTAATTCCCTTCATATCAGTGAACTTGGTTGGAAACAAGTCTTGATATTCATGCAGTAATTTTGTAATCTTGTCAATAGTGGAAGCATCCCAATAATCTCCAACATTTGCAAGCTTTGGTGTCTGCTTTGTTCCAATATTGACTTTCCTAATATTGATTGGTTGTCCAATGAATGGTAACTCAACTCCTGGTCCTTCCACATCTCTTTGGCCTTCTGTTTCTGCGATGTTCACCTTTCTTGGATCATCCTCTTCATCAGTATTGATGTTGTAACAACCTTGCAGTTTCTGGAGAGGCGTAGTCCATTTTTCCTCTTCTTTCTCCAAAGGGAGGTTAGATGCCTCCTCGAATACTTTCTGTCTTACAATATGCAATGATTTATCTACTGAAGGATATTGAATTTCAAATAAATGTGTGGTTACAAAATTCAGAGTCATACCTTCCCAGTTTGTAGTGATGAGGCGCAGCTCTGCTTGAAGGTACTAGTTGATAGGTGTCCTATCCAATGTGTTGATGAACTTGTGTACCCACTGATCTTGAGGAATGTTGCTCTAGGATTATTCACAACTTTGCACATGGTCCTTTGGGTAGCTTTGACCTGTTTATTGAACTTCGTAGCCTTCTACTTGTGCTGAGAACCGCGCTGTCATCAAGGTACGACATTGTACCCATTCTGTAATGTTGTTCTTGTGTGTCCCCCACCATCTTGCTAGTGTGGCCTTCAAGGCTTCATCCATTGCCAACAGTCTTTGTTGCATTGGTACACTTTCTTCAGAGTTTGACAAGAAGGTTTCTAAAGGATTCATACCATCAAAGGTGGGTAAATTACTTACTGTTGTACCGATCCAACAAACTTCTCTGGTTAATCTAGCACATATTCTTGTAGATACTTCATAAATTTTGTTCTTCCAGTTCTCCAGTGCTTCTTCTAAGTCTGATGAACATGTGATGTCACTTCGCCAGCTTAGGTTTCCATCAGCCATAGGATTAATGTAATCTTGTTGTCTGGCTATTAATTTGTATATGTTTTCCAGTTCATAAGCATGGTCTTCTTCTTTGACGGGCTCTGTGTATCACTGAACTTCATCAGGATCTAAGGGTGCAATGACCCTAAGGCCATCTCTTTCAAAGTCATATGTATTTTATTTAAATCAACCACAATGGAATTATTAAAATCCGAATCAATTCCTAACAGCGTAGGGTAAGGACAACTATCATCAACTATCTCAATTACCTCAAAATCTGCAAGGGTTCTTACTCCGTCGATGTCTAAAGGGACATGTTCCAATCGTCCAAAGGGGATAATAGCTTGCTGATTATCCATCCTGAGCTTGATAGGGGAGTAGATCAACCTTTGTTTTCCCATCTGTGCCCAAGTTTTCTTCGTCATAACATTGACCTCCGACCCTAAGTCGAGGACCACATAGTCTATATCATATTCTCCTATTTGAGCATTCAAGTGTAATTCCTTATTTGTCCTTCTCTTTTTAGTGATTTGGTGTATTGGCCTATTCAGTAAGGGGTCTATCTTCCCTAGCTAATACTGTTTGATTAAACTTTGTAGTTCTTGTACAATGCTCTCATCCTGAATCAAATTAATGCAAGTATATAAAAATTCCATCATCTTGCTTACCTCTTTTCCTTCTTTTGGTGAAGTAGACTGATTGAATGCCAGAGGATTTCCATATTCTCTTACTTCTAGCCGTGTCTTTGATGAAGATCCTTGGTCTGATTTGAAATCTTTTCTTGCCTCCTCAAATATATGTCTTTCTTTCTTTTCATCAAAAGTTTGGGTCTTCTCTACAACTTTCCTGATTCTTGAGTCTTCTGTAGCCTTTCCTAGGATCAATCTCTACAACTTTCCTGATTCCTGAGTCTTCTGTAGCCTTTCCTAGGATCAATTTGTCTTCTCCTATAACAATGCCTCCTCTAGTGATAACAACGACATTGGGGTATTCTCCGCGAGGTTCAACGTATATTAGTTGAATTTACGGGTTCTTCTGAGGTCCTTGTCTTTCCTGAATCTTAGCCAACAATGCTGGACATTCCTTGATAACGTGTTCGAAAGAGTTGCAATAGATACAAGTAGTGCAAGGGTTCTGACAGTCCCTTGCAAGGTGTCCTGGATATGCACAGTTATAACATATGATCTGTCCTCGACCTTGACCCATACCTCCTCACCCTCTGAATCCACTTCAAGGGTTGATATTTCCTCTCCTAGGGGAGTTATACTGCGTAGTGTTTCCTTCTTGCTGTACTTCACCTTGAATTTTGTATATATCTCTTGACCTTTCATGCATGATATCGTAAGCCCTACAATCTCTATCATCATGTCCCACGGACTTACAGAACATGAAATACAAATTTGTGGGTGTCTGAACATATTTTTGCATGTAATAACACTCACCAGGGCGATGTCTATTTCGGCATACCTCGCACCAAGGTAAGGTGACTTGTTTCAAAGGGCTCGAAGCTCCAGAGGCCAAGTATTTGTGGAATAGGGGATAGTGCTCCTTATCACAACCTTCTGATATGCATCTGACACACCAGATGTCTTCTCTTTTATCTTGTCCCTTGTCTTTCTTCATATCTTTGACCTACAGAGACAAACTAGTTAGCTGACTCAAGATCTTACTCATACCTGAGCTGCATTCTTCCATAGGGGATGATTCTAACTTCATGGCGATCTCCAGTGCCTTAGCCCGCGAAGCAGTCTTCTGTTGCATCAAAGGAACTTTTATGCGTGGTAAAAGGGCAACAATGAACCACTCTTTGTTCTGCTCATCCAGGATCTGAAAAGTCAATCGGCCTGTTAAGGTCTTGAATCTTTGATCGAATTCCCAAACAGGTTCGACTACCTTCTGCTTGATCTCTTCCAGCTCCGTGATACATTGTGACTCTGATTTGGGTTTCTTGAACTATGCAGTTAACACATTCTTGATCTCATTTAGTGGCTTAGGTTGTACAATTCCTTGGACAAGCTTCATGTACCAACTCAGTGCGCGATCCCTTAGGGTAGTACTAAACTGGGTTCTTTTAACAACTTCATAGGTGACATTCTTAATATTCCATATGGCTTCACATAGGAACTAGTGCTAATCAGGGTCTTCAGACCCATCTCCCCTAAAGATAGGAATTCTCATATCATTTTCCATAGATCTTCTTAGGTTTCCTATCTGAGTATATGTTGAACTGCTAGTAATAGTACTCAAAAGACTTTGGTGACTTCGACTATTCTGATTTCTTAGTGCTGCTGAAACAACAGATGGATTAATAGTACTTAATTCAGTATTCTACACAGTTCCTGCAGTTTCTAGCTCGTCCCGACGAGGTTCTTCATCTTTTCTTTCCTCTACCCTAGCGGGTTTTGAATGCTCTTCATCCGTCAGATCTGCCTCTTCTCCACTATAGAAACCCTCATCCATGTAGTTCTGCTTAAATAGGTTCGCAAGATGAACTTCTCTTCATGATCTTCCACTGCACATATGTCTAGCCTCTGTGTCACTGTTCGAATTATCTTTTTCAAATCCAACCAATCTACTGTATCTTCAAGATGTTCTTCTCATGCAATAGCATCTTGATTTTCAGCTTCAGAAAATTTAAAATTTTTCCTATGGGTCCCTTGAAGAAATATCTCTCGTCTTGGATATATGATTATACTCTGTCAACAATAAACTCAGTGATGTACCCTCCAATGGTGCTATCAAACCAGTGATCTACTGCTCGTGACACAAAGTTATCAACTCTCTTGACCTTCTTGATCAACACCGACACCCAAACTAAAAGAGGTCTAGATCTGATCTCAAACTGGGTATCTTCTAACCTAGATAACCACTCATATAGCTCTTGATGGATTCCTCCAAAGAAAATCTCATGTATATCAGTAAAGATATATCTCTCCAACCAATCCTCTGTACTAATATTAGGGTTCTTGTTATGGGCTTCAGCGAAGTCCTTTTCTTGATCCTCTATCCAGTTTTAAATTTATGTCTTTGATGGAAACCACCTTGACATTCCCTCAAGAATATTCCTTTATAAAAAATGAAACCATTTGTTGGCACAGGGGTATACCCAGGGTTCATCTCCAAGAGCACACCAACAAGCCTTAACTACTGGCCCTTTCGGCTACACCTATGAAGCAGATGCAGTCTCACCCGAAGGAACTATGGGGGGGGTTGTAGGACAAAGATGTATACAACAAAGGGAACTATCAAGTGGATCCAACACTAGAACAATACAACATGCATATATCACTTATCAACTTATATCTATTCCACACATCTATCAGATCTACCACAACAATGCAATAATAGTATATCAAGGCAATATAACACAACATCAATCACACACAAAAGACAGATATACGTGGTTCACCCTGTCTCTAGGGCTACGTCCACATAACTGTGCTTTATAGTGTATTAAGATGAAGCATACAGTTCTTGTCTGCGCTCTTAGCTAGAAGATCTTCTTTCTTCTTCTCTCTATCTCTCCCCTCCATGCGCACCCAACTGTAGGGTTGATCTTCGCACCTAGCTGAAGATGTTACAATACAGAAGACTCTCATACTCAACACTTCTCTCTCACCCGATATTACTCACTCAATCAAACAACAACAATAGTAACAACAATGACAAAAACCCATCCCGAGTCCTCTTGACCTCTATTTATACATTACAATCACTCACCGACATCCTTAGTCTGAAACCTAGGTGTCAAAACCCTAGATACCAAAACCCTAGGTGTCTAAAACCCTAGGTGAACTTGGCCCATGTTTTCAGGGCTTCACCAACCTGTCTTCCCTTCCTTCTCCCGCGGTGCTCCAAAGAATCCAATGGTGGATTTTTCCTCTTGCTGAGTTGTCCATGATCCTTCTTCCTTGTTGATCTGTCATCCTCGATCTCCTCATCCAACGACTTTCTTCCTTTCACTTCACTCAATCTTTTTTTCTCTTTTCTCACTTCGATCCAGTAACAGTCACTGTGTCTTCCATGTAGTTTTCATTTTGCATTTTCTTCCTTGAGCTTCAGTTACTTCTATAACCAAGGGCCAACAACCCCATAAGCCCCCAATATCCCTATGCCTCCTCATGTCTCCTTACAACATGAGGTCCATGAAAATGATGGATGGCAGGAGATTGTCCACTCGACAGTCTCCCAACATCGTGGCTAGCCCAACTTACATTTTCTTGCTCCTCCGCCTTTGAACTCCATTGTCCAAGCTGCCCCAAACCACTCTCCAATGTAATCCTCCCATGCTTGCAAGATATTGAAGACTGAATCCCACCATGCACTCGAAAAAGGAAAAGCCACTGTTGTACCTTCCTCACCCTCCAATGACTCCAACAAATCCATGTCTTCCCGGACACATTTAAGGGATGATTGTTCCCATGTGATCAACGCGATTAGGCCTAAAGGCTTTGCATAAACAAAGGAAAATTCATGAAAATCCAGAGGTGAAAACAACAACCAAGGAAGGGTTGCATCACAGACTAGGAAATATGGCTTTTGATTTTTATGTTATCTATGGTTTTATGACAATTGACTTCATGGATCTTTGGACAACATGTTTTAGTTTGGATATATGAGTATTATTTTTGAAATAATTTCAATTTTCATGACCTAAAATTACCGAAAGTAAATATGTTGATAGGAGACACAAGGAGGTGTGTTTTTCTTAACTAATGGTTATGTTATGATTGTTATGAACTAAAGGGAGTCACAAGGGGTCCCACCTACTAGTTATTATTTATTTATGACCCTTATTATGATTATTACTTTCTCCTCTAACTAAAGTTAGTTGAGTCTTTTAATTAACTTAACTAATGAGTTGGTTTAACTACTTCAACCAATTTTGACTTGTTAAAAGCAAAATGAAAGGGAGGAACAAGAGGGGGATAGAAGCAGAAGCATGCTAAGGTTTGATCTTTGAGTTTATGTTGAGATAGTTAATTTTTCATTCATTCATATATTCATTGCATCCTAATTCTCTTTTGTGATAGCAGGGTCTTATTGTAGACAACAATATTCAGGGTTGAATCAAATCATTCAAAGACTTGTTTTTTAGAGGTGTTGATCTATCTTTGATAGTCTGTGTAGACTTGTCTATTTGTAAATTAATTTTCATGACTGATCAAGGCTATTGTACAGAGTCGAGTGGGCAGCAATCTTTGGCAAGATGATCCAAATTTTAGAGTTCAGTTTTGGTTTTCTGTCAGAGGTCCTTTTGTATGTTCCATCGGGGATGTCTAAGTTTGACTTTGGTCCAAGATTTCTGTATGATATTTTGTAAAGAAAATGACTCTTTGGTGAATTGGAATGAAATAAAGGATTTCTTTATGTCTCATCTGTCTTGATTATCATGTTTGTGTCTTTACTTATGTTCTTACATTTATTTCAACAACTGTTATATTCAGAAAATTACATAAAAAGTGAATTTCCAGCAAGCTTTTTGTTGATAAAAGACTAGCCTAAGAACTCACAATTAATACTTGTGAGTTAGGATGTTATTTTTGTTGGCTATAAACATAAGGTGATATTCCCATCTACTTTTATTTAGCCAAGTAAAGTCTGAAAATGATTGAGTGAGATCATTTCATATATTTTCCTCAACAGACATCACTATGGACCCCCTCACGGTCCAACCTATCACAAAAATTCCACCACCTAAGACTTTATGCCAACTACAGAGCCTACAAGGAAAAGCCAACTTTTTACGTCGCTTTGTCCCAGACTATGCCACTCACGCACATGGTTTTCTCTGCTCATTGCACCATGACATCCCATTTCGATGGGATGAACATGTTCAAATAACTTTTTATTATTTAAAATCCGCCCATCCAATGACCCTTTTATTAGTCCCCATACTATGATTGCGATTACATCCTCTAATTATCAGCCTCTACTATTTCAATCGCAGGATTCCTCGTCCAATTAGGGGATGATGGACATGAACATGTGATTTACTACATTAGTAAAAACCTTTCAGGGCCACCCTTAAAATATAATCACGATGAAAATCTCATGTTAGTAGTTGTCCTCATAGTCCAAAAACTGCGACATTACATTCTTCTTCGAACTACCAAAGTCATAGAAGATTCCAACCCCATGCAGTACTTTCTCAACTGACAGAAGATCAATGAAATTTTTTCTTGATGGATCGTTATCCTCCAGGAATATGATATAGAGTTCTCCACTCCCAAAAGCAAGAAAGATCTGGTCTTAGCCGAACTCATTATGACTTTCCCTCAGATTCCAAATCTTCCCCCATCAATGAAGATTTCTCCGATGAACACCTCTTCTTCATCACCTCAGACGATCCCTGGTTCGACGACCTTCTCGTCTACCTTTGTACACCAAAATTTGGGTCTCACCTCTCTAGAGATGAACGCCGACGCATTCACCACCAGGATCCCTGATACATCCTCATTGAAGACATTCTTTACCGACGTGGGGTCGATACCATCCTTCAACAATGTCTTACCATCGACAAAGCTGGCAGAGTATTGAATGATTTCCACAACGACGCTTGCGGTGGTTACCTCTCAGGTATGTCTACTGCCAAAAAACTCATTCGAGATGAATGCTTCTATCCCACTTTGTTTCATGACTTCATCCATGTTGTAAAGCGATGAGATAAATGCCATCTTTATGCAAACAAAGCACGAGATCCACCATCTCTTCTACACTCAGTTATCACGGCCGGACCGTTTTGTAAATGGGGCATAGATTTCATGACTTGCAATCCTCCATCCAGTAATGGACACAAGTACATTGTGGTGGCAGTGGATTATTTTACCAAATGGGTTGAAGCCATGCCCACATTTAACAACACTGCTGACACAACTACGTGTTTTTTCTTCAACCATGTTATTACCTGATTCAGAGTCTCACAACAATTAGTTTCTGATCATGGTAAACACTTTGAGAACAAGATATTTGCAGAACTCTCCTCAAATTTAGGCTTCACCCATGAGTTTTCCTCCCCATACTGCCCTTAGTCCAATGGGTAGGTAGAGGCTGTCAATAAAGTCCTCAAAACCATGCTACAACTCACTGTTAACAAACATAAGACCAACTGGAATCATAGGTTGTTTTTAGCTTTATGGGCCTATCGCATGGTACTCAAAACTGCCACCAGTTTTACTCTATTCCACCTCATCCACGGGATCGAAGCCACACTCCTTATCGAGTGTGAAATCCCCACATTACACACTACCATAGATCTCTTACCAGACACTGCTCCAATGAAGAAGCATCTGCTGACGTTAGAGTCCCTTGATGAAGACCGCCGATATTCATTACATCACAATGAGTAAGATAAAAAGAGATCCAAAGCCACCTTCGACCGCTAGGTCAACCTTCTCTCATTTAACGACGATGATCTTGTGTTAGCCTATGATATCGCCCATGACACTCTCGGCCATGGGAAATTCGAATCATTATGGCACGACCCCTTCATCATCCAACATTTCCTCACTAAAGGCACCTACATCTTGGCCTCTCCAGAAGGCTCGCCCCTCAAAGAACCCATCAATAGGTTGTACTTGAAGAAGTTCTATTCCTAAGCATAGCCCCCCTACCTTAGGTTTCTCCTTACACACATTTGTAGAAATTTTAGTCTTCTTTTACATCAACCACCACTCCTCATGTCTAATCTATCACCTGTGTTGTTGATAGATGTATCATCCATCAACCTACCACATTGGTTACGCTGACGGTGCTAGCTGCTGGATCCATAATCTTGCTTCTGTTGCTTGGGCCCTCTATACCCCCTCACATGTGCTAGTCTATTCCATTGGCATATTCTTAGGTCCAACCACCAACAACCAAGCCAAATATGACACCGTCATTGGTCTCCTTGCCGAGGCTAGTCACCACCATATTCGTCACCTTAGCGTGATGTTAGATTCCCAACTCGTCCTGCAACTCAAGAACATGTATCATGTTCACGATCCTTGCCTCTTCTGAAAATACCTACAAGTTAGACTCCTATCTTGCAACTTTGATTCGATCACATTTACACATATTCCTAGGAACCTCAATCAAGTAGCAGATCACATGGCTAACCTAGTATTGGATTGGAATTTATCACATTAAAAACATTCATATACATAGCATGATATATTTGTCAAAGATAGAAATATAAATCACAACCATAAACACAACACTCAAAGAAAGGTATCATAATTAATATATCCACTATATATATCAAAGAGGTCATAACTATTTTACAATATATATATATACACATATGCTCATAGGCTCATAAGTGTCATCATCACTATGAATACAAAATTGGGTGCCAAATACCCTATACAAAATCAGGCCCAAAAATCCATACATATCAAATCGACACTCATGGTGCCCCTAGATATCCCCCCCCAAGGTACCTGTTCAGCTGGAGGTACCCCACCAGCTAGGGGCACTCCAGCTTCAGGATGCAATTGATCTGTCATGGTTTCCCCTGCCACTGCTTCCCTGTGGATTAATTCCTGCCACTCTGTTGGTACTCCTACACACTAGTCCAAGACCTCATCATCTTGGATGTGGGCCCATATGCCCTCTGGAACCCCCTGTAGGACCCACTCGAACTGTCGATGCAGATCTTATAATACGACTGCAACATCCCCATGTGGCTCTCTCGACATTCCTACACCCAAATCATGTCATCGACACCTCTTCCTATCCCTCGCCTCTTCGGGCTCCCGTCGAACTAGATTCTGGATGACCTTAGCCTCCCGACCCTGGGGTCCAACATTTGCAAAAACAACCCAGAAATAGTGTCAACATCCATACACATTTCTGATCAATGTTATCTACCAAAATAAAAAAGATAGATAACACACATACCTCTATGATCCCAGTCCTCCCCAAGAGGTAGCACCATGTCTGGATCTTGTCTGTAATCCATACCAGTGTATGGAAACTATAATATCACCTTCAACATTTTCTTCCACACTCGAGTAATTGTGTTCCTAAAGTAATGGCCACCCTCCCCCCGACCATGATAGGCCAAAACATGCACCCATCACATCAACCGAGGCTCTTTCCTTGACGCTGGCGCCAATAGAATCTGAGGGCGCAATAGAGGCACCCTCTCTAAGAACCAAGCCACCAAAAATGACCAAAAAGCAAAGTCACTGGAATTGACACGCCGACACCGATTTAACTGGGACACCATCCAGGTCTGCATCAGCACACCCCATGTGAACAAGTCTCCATGCAAGACCTCCTCAACCACTCTCAGTTGTCCACTTGTGATCCGCTGAGTGCCTAAGGATCCATAAATACTCACCACCAATGGTTGCTATGCATTATGTCAGTAGGCCATCTAGGGCCTCAATCCACACTATTGAACCCGACATAAGGTTCGACCTAGAACAGTGTCTTGCAACGATAGTCTCTACCCTATCCTCCCCTGGTAGATGGGGATCAACGATCAATGGCCTCCCCCAGAATGGGAGTCATGTCAAAAAATATATGTCCTATGTTGTAGAGAAATTTTCTCCCCCTGTACCACAAAACACCGCAGGTTAGTGCTCCACATCTAAATCAGAAATTGAAGTAAGAAATCCTGTGACTGTATCAATAGATAGTTGAAAAAATTCATCAACCCTCAGGCTGCCAAGTGTCTGAGTAGTACTAGCTTCTCCTTCATAACCTATCTCAATCGATCCTAGTCTTTCTCTCGCCATTGGACCGACATCGTCCTCAACTTTGTTGATCACCTGCATTCACCCAGAAACACCTAATTAACCACATCATACATCAAACATAATAATCATAAAAAAAGTCACACATCCATAAGCCTACACACAGTGCACATATTTATTCAATATAGTTGTGCATTTGTGCACGACTGTTCATCATACAGATGCACACCCATGCACATTTTTTGCACTCACAGTCGTGCATGAGTGCACAATTGTTCATGAGACAAGCACACATCCTACGCGCACATGTCTTTCCTCCCCACGCTCCCATATGCATGGTTGTAATCCCCATAGATGCAAATTTTGCACAAGTTTCCCCATAACAGCTACACATTCATAAATGCGTGACTGTTTGGGCTAAACCCACACATAATGTGTGGGAAATCATCACCTACCTATGCACCCATGCACATGTATTCACCAATTTCCCGTGCACTATTGGGCACCTACCCTTAAAAACCCCTGTATGGCCCTCTGTACAAACCCTAGCTGACATCCATAAAATTCACATAATGTGGGACGATAAGGTTACTAACCTATCTATCACAACTCCCAAATCGATATCCCTAAGCTCCCGCAATATTCAAATCACCTCACATCTCTCTCGCCAGATCAACAATAGTGTCGGTGCAAATGAGGTGGCATTGTGGGCCCACCATCCATATATAGGCCCTTTTTATCAACTTCCATATTCTGGTACAGGAGCTCAGAGCCTCCGTTTCCAAACCGTTCGCTGCCATGAGATCTTGATCTATCCATCCACACATTCATATTCCTCGGGTTATCATCCACACTTCTCCCTAGAGGAGCCTTTTTTTTCACGCCACGTTCAGGTACATATGCTTACTTTCAACTTTATCAAATATTTGTTATATGTTCTTTATCATCAGATATTGTTCACGTTGGGTATTTGGATTTTGTGTAGGTACTTTTAAAGTAAGATTACATCCCCTTCAGGTATATTTTTGACACTGACATCCCTCTATAAACAATTGCATATCTCAGTCACATCCTCTGACATTTACCTTTAGGGTCCCTACATCCGGCTCTGTAGTCCCTTTACCTCTGCCACATTTTGGTACTGTCAACAGATAACACTCTCACCCACATGAGTTGTCCCATTCATAGTTCCCCTTGGAAAATTGACACTCATGTTGTTTTCACCCCCTAAGATTGGGAGTGTCGATATTTTTTGCACTTCCAAGAATGAACCCCATACTTCTTCTTATCCTATTTCTAACCTTCCCAATGGACTCTCGGGTCATATCATCCCACACTTGGTTATGTTGACTGCACCCCTGTAGTTTCATTATCCCTCCATCTCACCCACCATCAGTTTTCCCATCTGTATATTGTCCTCCATCCATTTACCTAATACAGAAACCCACCAATGGGCCCCCCACCCTCCACCTGTTCTCTTTCACAAAATTATTCCCTAAACAAGCCAAGCCATATTTCACTGAGGGACCTGTTTCTGTATCTGTATACTCAAACCAAATTATTCTTTATTTATTTGGTAATTGTATAAATCCCTTGTTTCCAACATATACATAGCTTGTTTTAGTCATCATCCTCGATGGCCTTCTTTTACCTAGAAAAGAAACCCATGTATCCCTTGGTTGGGGCATCCACCCTTTTTCATATCGTCATCGTTGATAAAGCTCGAGTATCCCAAATCCATGTAACCAATATCTCTTAGTTTTCCCACTTTTTCCAGCCTCCAACATAGTTTAACCCCATGTCTATTTGTCCCCCTGACACTAGATCCAGTTTTACGGTTGCTGCCAATCCTCCTAAAACACCCCAACCAAGGACAATCCTCTGTCCCATAACATCTTGAATTCATCCATGTTACCCATCAATACTTGACATCATCTATTACTCAGTGGATTTCAATAATCCCTTTGCTTCTTGATGTCGTGTCTCCCTTCCTATTGACATCAACACAGTTTCCATAAGGGAAACAATATCTTGAATCTCATTACCTTTTCAATGAGGAGTATCAGACGAAACATAGAGAGTCATCATTGCTCTCTGATTCCATTGACCCCCATAACATTTGACTTCAACAAACTCTCACCTTAAGGTGGGTCTTACGATGCGACCATTGCAGTTTTCCATACCAGCCAAAGACCTTTGAATTTGATAGGCCATCAATGCCTACGAGTCATTGATGTTTCTTACCTTTTTCCATTACTTGATTCAGAGCCATTTCACCATTCAAAATCATTATCTGACGTTATTAACCACCCCCGAGGGCGCTGAAACTATCTATGTCATCATACACCTTCAGTTACAGTCCCACATTTTGGTTTCATGACATGAGCATGGGGCATTCCTGCCTTGTATGTATACAAATTTTATTTTTTCTTCCTAGAGAAAGGTTTGGTTCCCACAGTTTTCCCTCTCCCTCTAACGGATCACTCTTGCAGTTCTTCTCTTCTCTCTTCCACACAATGGCACCATAAACAAAAGAAACATTGATGTATTTCGGCTATACGTATGCTCCTAACCTCACACATTAGGGGGCATCTATTATCATCGAAAAATCATCCGCAACATTAAAAACAACGGTTGAAGAAAGACATCAATTCCATGAACAATTAGTACACCTACAACATCAAAATCCATAAAAAAGGCATAAAAATATATACTTGGTTCATAAATTGAAGTGCACAAATTCACCAAAGGAAGCGCGTGCACTATGCGCAGGCTAACACAACCCTAAGTGTGCACTATGCGTAGAATGCATGACTGTCTACGAGAAAACCTGTGAACTTCTCATGAAAGACACATTTATGAATCTTGTCGACCTCTCAATCACTTCTAATCCGACTTCCAACACGATTTGACACTCAGATCTAAGCGAAATTTAGCTTGGAGGATGGTCAAGGGATAGGAATTGCCCTAAAAGGCCCAATTATATCTTGCAATGAATGGACACTATACATATGTGCCATGGGTGTGCTAGAAAAATAAGAAATTCAAGGTATTGTTATGCTACAAGAATTCTTCTTGGAGGATCCTGTTTTCTCTTTGAATCATTCAAGCACTATAGAAAGGGCCATTCCACTCACCTCTTGAGAGGATTGGCATTGTATTTCTTCACCATTGTCACTTTCCATTGTATGAAGAGAAGATCTCTTTATTAGGGAACTCAAGAGCCCTCCCAAGGAGGAAGAGGGGATTCATAAGTCCTTGTATTTCTCTACATTGCTAGTCTATCAATATTTTGATCCATTGGTAGCTATATGATTGCCATTTTCATGGTTCTAGTTCTTGCAAGTTTTCTAACATTTGTTTACTTTTATGTTTTTAGTTTTATTTCCTTGTTTCATGTGTATTTGGTTATCTAATAAACTCACAACCCTCTGTCTTGTTTAGGTTACTTAAATAGACAAGTAAGTGTTTTGTTTTTTCTCACCCATGTGACAAAACCAACACAACATATAACTTCCATTTTCTAGCGTTTTAAAATAAACACAATGATCAAAATGACATCTACTATAGCTTTGTTCTATCATAAACCTGCCAAACTTCAAATACCACTACCTTGGATCTTTCTTTAGGCCATACAATCTCTTCTTCAAACTGCATACCAACTTTTCCTTCTCTTTGACCTCATACCCCTATGGTTGTTGCATATAAATCTCTTCCTCCAAATCCCCATGGAGAAAATTTGTTTTTACATCTAACTGTTCAAGATGCAAATATTCTACTACCACAAGACATAAAATAGTCCGAATTGAAGTCATCTTAACAACAAGAGAAAATATTTCATCAAAATCTATACCTTTTTTTTGTGCAAACCCCTTTACAACAAGTCTAGCCTTGTACCACTTTTTCCCTCCATCTTCTTCCTTCAACTTGTAAACCCATTTATTCTGCAATCATCTTTTTCCTACAGGCAACTGAACCAAGTCCCAAGTCTTGTTATTTACCAAGGAATCCATTTCCTCTTTCATTCCTTGCTCCCACTTCTTTTTAGTGTCTACCTACATTGCCTCTTCATAACATTTTGGTTCACCATAATTAGTCAACAATAAATAATACAATGAACGAGAGTATCGTTCAAGGGGTCTAGTTAACCTATTAGATATTCTAACAACACTTGTAGGAGTTTGAGGTACCTGTTGCTCTTGTTGTTGTACATTTTGATTTTTTGGTACCTTTGGAATTTCTTTTTAGTGATCTCATCAAACACTGTGTATTCTAGTTTTTCTTTTTCTTATTTCTTTTCCTGCAACTGATTTTTGTACATGACCTTCTCATTGAATATGAAATCTCTTCTCCTAATGATTTTGTGATTTTCATAATCCCATAAGAGATAAACAAAATCATTAACACCGTATCTAATAAAGTTACACTTCTTGGATTTTGCCTCAAGCTTTGTTCTATTTTCTTTATCAATATGGACAAATGCTTCACAACCAAAAGTCTTCAAAAAAGAATAGTTTACCTTTTTACCTGCCCATTCCTCCTTTGGAATTCCACCATCCAAAGAGATTGAAGGTCCCATGTTTTTTAAGTAGACAACAATATCTACAACATCTACTCATAACTGTAAGGGAAACCCAACATGCAATATCATACTCCTTGCACGCTCCATGATTGTCTTGTTCATTCTTTCTGACACACCATTTTCTTGTGGTGTTCCTGGAACTGTTTTCTCTCTATGAATCCCATGGTATGAACAATAATAATCAAAATCCTTGTTGCAATATTCACCTCCATTTTTTGATCTGAGACACTTCAACCTTTTTCCTATCTCATTCTCAACCAAAGTTTTCCATTTCTTAAAAGTATCAAAAACATCATATTTTTTTCGAATGCAATAAACTCAAGTTTTTCTAGTTGCATCATCAATAAAAATAAAATAATAACGAGATCCACCAAGATATGATACTTGAGATGGTCCCCATACATCTGTATGCACAAGCTCGAACCTTTCACTCTTCTTTTCTTTTTCGACTATGAGAAATCCGACTCTCTTCTATTATCCATAAACACAATGCTTACCGAAATCCAAATCAATTTGATTAAGATATATAAACAAATTTATTTTGTGAAGTATCTACATCCCATTCTTTCTCATGTGTCCAAGCCTATGATGCCACAGTATTGAATCCACTCCTATATAATCTAAAGAGATAGAAGAGTGAGTATTACCAGTACATAAATACAATGTACCTACCTTCTCTCCTTTTTCTATCACCAGTGATCCTTTGGTGACCTTCCATGCCTTATCTATAAATATAGATATACATCCTTCACTTTCTAACTACCCTGTTGAAAACAAATTTTTCCTTAGATCTGGAACACGTCTTACCCCTTTCAACAACCATTGGCTTCCATTCATTTTTTTTATTTGTACCTTACCCATTCCAACAATTTTGCATGGTGCATCATCACCCAAATGAACTTGTCCAAAATCACCTTGAACGTAATCTAGAAAATGTTTCCTATGGGGTGTGGCATGAAATGAAGACCCTGAATCTACTACCTAAGACTACGAAATATTATCTACAGAAAGAATCAAAGCATCTTGTAACACACCACTTGTTACATTTGCTTCTAGATTTTCTCCTATTGTCCATCTCTTTGTTTCTTTGGATCTCTGCAATCTTTCTTTAGATGTCCTTTCTTCCCACAATTCCAACACTCTATCTTTCCCAGTCTGGATTTGGATCTTCCCTTCCTAAAATTCTTGCGTTTCCCTAAGACCATTCCTCTAACTTTTTTTCTTCCCCTTTTCTCCATGTTTAATGCCCTAATGCATCATTTGTTCTTTTCCATCACATTTCCTCGCTAAGGATAACACCAAAAACATCATCAAATTTTAGAGTGTTTGAACCAGAGACAGAGTTACTTATAACCATGAACAAGCCATTCTATCTTGATGGAAATGAGCACATGATTAGAAGAGCCCTGACTTCATCATCAAAGTCCACTTTTATAGAACTTAGTTGATTAGTAACCGTATTAAATTCATTTAAATGATATGCAACAAACTCACCTTCTGACATATTCATATTAAATAATTTATTCATTAGAAATACCTTATTGGATGCTGAGGGTTTTTCATATAGTTTGGCCAATGAGTCCATCATCTCCTTCATTGTATTTTCTTTTGAAATATTAAAATCCATTGACGTTTCCAGGCTCAACCGTATTGTTCCTAGTGTCTTTCTGTCACGAACCTCCCATTATTCATCCTTCATGGCCCTCAATTTCTTTTCTATTCCACCCAAAGGTAGGAATAGATCCTTATGATGTAAATAATCTTCCATCTGTATCTTCCCTAACTGGCAGTTTTGGCCATTAAATTTCTCGACCCTAAACTTTCCATATTCCACCATTTCTCCCACTCGAACCAGGAACCCTCTTTTCATGTGAGCTACCTTTCGCTCCTATACCAGTTATTATAAAAACATGATCAAGGAGTAATAAAATAAAACAAATGTGGAAATAAAACAAATAATATACACAATACAATAGAGACACAGATATACATGGTTCACCCAGTGTGGGCTATGTCCACCGAAGAAATTTTCAGGTACTTCCATATTATTATCCAACAAAATGAAGGGATACAACCTACAACACATCTGATGTAACTTCCCCTTATTTCTCTCATAGTATCCTCTCTCAGAATACAATATTCACGATAATACATAAATGCAATACAATTCCCTCATAAAAGAGGGTTTCCTTCTAGGGGAAAAAACCCTAAAAAAAAATTTCTACTGTCATATCTGCGACCTTAAAATGAACGATCCATATTGACTATGAAATTACTATATTTTACAAGGATTTTTTTCCCAATATTTCACTTCAAGGGCGCTACCCCTGAATCCCTCGCCAAGGGGGGGATACAAAAATTGTCATCACCCCCCCCCTGGACTCCCCTAGAGAATGTTGTGGGGGGGAAATCCCCCCCACACCCCCCCATCAAGGAATGGGGTCCAAGAATAAATGAAACAAACGTCTGAATCAAGAAGATAATAAAGCTCCACAACCAACACTATGGGGCCTTTCTACAATAGGAATGAGTCGAGCCATGGATGAAAATTCCAATTCTTATAGTGGGTAGCCAATTCCATGGATGAATGTAGTGGGTAGCCAATTATTATATCCCTATCAAACAAAATTCCCCTTCTTACCTTACTTATTTATGTTTAACATAGGGTTTTAGATAAGGAAACCTTATGATATAGATGAAATAAAAAAGCAATGAGAAACATATATTTCATTATGGAAGAAAGGGATTGATAATAGAGGGGAACACTATTATCATCCAAAGATAATTTATTGGGAGACCATATATAAAGCTTTGGACACTCTTTTTCAGAGCATTGAGCCTCACCAATAAATTTTTGGCCATCCATAGTGCAACAAATAAAAATAATTCTCCTTTAAAGTCTTCGCATGAAGTTATGGAAGTGTTCTTGAGAGAAAATCTCCCCATAATTGAGGATTGTTATGTTGGACCCCTATGCAACAAGCCTAGATATCCATTCTCTCCAAATGATGAGGTTATAGAGGAACAAATGCTCATAGTACAATCACGAAAGCAATATTATGGAAAATGGAAGTGTTTACTGAGATCCAGATGCTACTATCAAGTCTTTCAAAGTAAATTTTCAATGGTGGAAGCCATCTGGAACATCAAAAGTTAACAAAGAATTCTATAAAAAAATATTAAGTAAGAAACAAAAATGGGTTGTTGGTTTGGAAGAAAATTATGTTCATTTATGTTAATACCATCATATGGGCATGGTCATGAAGGGTAGGATGGACATGAGAGAAGACAAAAATAAATTAGAAGGGAATGGCAACTATTAAGGCATAACAAGAACACATGGAGCATAATGTTGAGAGTGGGATTGGTACTTACGAATGAGACTTTATTTGAGTGATGCTACATTAAATATTTATTATAAAATACAACTCTATAATACAATCACTATTGTTTCTTGTTTTTATTTTATTGCGTCTCTTCAATCTTTCCACTCTTAGAACTCAATTTCACACTTTAGAAAGGTCGATACAAATTCCCAGTATCTTAGTCTAGATTCTGCCTTTTTAATCCAAATTTAATGAAATGGGGGTTACTTCCTCAAAATGTTATGGAAATATTGAATCAAAGCATATGATAAAACAAATAGAGAAATTGTTAACAACAAAATGAGGCTCACCAAAATATCATTTCAAAGTCTATCTCATCTATCTTAACCAACAATTTTTAATATTGGCTATGGGGAAGCAAAAATCTTGAACCTATTTTATATTAGGGAGTATATAGGGACACATACATGCATATACTTAACCCAAGAGGGTGGGGGTGAGAATATGCATGAGGGAAACTATTTTTTATATGGTTGTGATATATATCCATGCAAATCAACAAGCAAAACTATGGGAAAATATGATGGTATTGAAAAAGAATTCAATAATTTAATTTGGCCAATAGATAGTTGGCCAATCGATCGATTCATATTTTTAAATAAAAAATTAAATATGAAAAGTATAAAACAAAAGATATGGAAATATAATTTTTAATTATGCTATCACTAGTTCTTATTGTTGGAAATACTGAGAGGGGGCGGGGGGTGAATCAATATTACCCCTTTTCAACAATTAACAATTACTTTGATATATATATATATATATATATATATTATACTGGGGGAATCGACAACTCACGGTTCTCG
Source organism: Picea engelmannii (assembly GCA_009831015.1). Taxonomy (NCBI): domain Eukaryota; kingdom Viridiplantae; phylum Streptophyta; class Pinopsida; order Pinales; family Pinaceae; genus Picea; species Picea engelmannii. The sequence goes on from ML784507.1 coordinate 292,819, forward strand.
TACTCGCGTGACACGGGGTCGATCCCCATCGGCTACCACTATAACCCCAGGTGCAACCACCCAGCCCACAAGAATGGCACACGAGTAAATTCGGGTGAGAATCGAACATGAGACTTCATTTTTACAAATTTCCTTCCATTTACACGACACTTGCCAATCCGTCTACACCCGTGCGGGCAATTAATTTGATATTTTATTAGTTACCACAATAGATAAAAAAAAATGGTCTTGTATTAAAATCAATTATATAAATATAATTAACAGGAATTACAAGGTTTTATAAAGAATAGTGGAGGACACCAATCCTTTTTAGAGAACCAACTCTAGGAGACACACATCCCTTTATTCAGGGAACCAACCCTAGGAAGCACCAACTCCCTTGTTTTTAGGGAACTAACCCTTGCAAGAACCAACTCCCTTGTATTTAGGACACCAACACTAGGAAGCACTAAATCCCTTATCTAGTAAAGCATATGAATCCTTCCTTTCTCCTCCCTTCCACCCTCACTGCATAAGTATCATCATATCCTCTTCTTGGATTCTGCTTCTATTTTGATCTTCTGATATGGACTTCAAAGACACCCCTTATTCACTGTTCTTTCTTGCTTATATAGTATTCCAATTGGTGTGAGTGTTGAAGCATTATGTCCCTTTATTTGGACCATTGCACCTCTTCATTTAAATTAACAATAATATCATTTTTTTTCCTCTCATTATTATTCATACATTATCGTGAAATATTTTCAATTTAGTGAGAGGGATTTTCATAAATCGATCACATATATCGATTGATTTCATTTTAAACTTGATCCCATGCCTATTTATTTCATTCTCGATTTAAGTTGATCATATCTAATCTTTTTTATTAGTTTTTTAATGCATTACAAGTATTGGATTACCTAAGATAAATCAGGACAAAGTCCAGATCCTATCTGGTTCAACGTTCCTTCTTGACCGACATAAAATTATTACTCCATGTGTTAGTTTTCACACAAAAACACTTCGGGACCTCTATTCCATACGACCACAGGCGATGGATAGGCTTTAAGCCAAACATATGCTTAATCTCTTATCAAGATCAATAGTAACATTTTAATTGCACATTGAGATGGACGGTTCTCATTCACTTCGGGACTTTTCTCTTCAACGCTTTGGGTAGTTGTTGGTAGGAGAAACTAAATATTCCCAAAGGACATACTCCCATAGTGACACATCATGATAACGTCATTTTTGATGTGGCACTAGTTGAGTGGCTGCCACGTGTCACCTACATTCGTGACTTATGTATACCTAAAGTGACAATTGGACCTTGACACTTGTCACCATTTGATTGTGCCATGTGTCCTTGTTGACGTGGTCTTGCTGACATGGATCTCCTGAAGTGTCATATGGATTTCCCCTTTGGATCATTACTCTATATCGAATGATCTACTTTTCACCTGAATTCTTGATCCAATGACCCTCATTCACTTCGGGACTTCAGGGCTCTGGCCTTTGGGTGAACTTACATGTTTTAGATCCCTTTTCACCAAAGTGTTCAGTGCCAAAGTTAACCACCATTGGAACCACCTATCCTTATCCAATGGTCACCATGCATTGCCCAGATCTGATGTCCCTCATTCACTTCGGGAATTTGAGGCTCTGGCCTTTGGGTGAACTTACATGTTTTTAGACCCCTTTTTGTCGAAGTGGTAAGCACCGAAGTTGACCACCATTGGACCCACCTATCCTCATCCAATGGTCACCATGCATTTCCAAGATATGATGGCCCTCGATCACTTTGGGATTTCAGGGCTCCGACCTTTGGGTGAACTTACATGTTTTAGAGTTCTTTTCGCCAGAGTGGTTAGTGCCATAGTTGACCGTCTCCTTTCCTTTACTGTGAACTGACGGTTCTCATATTTTCACTCCAGATCAATGATTGACAACAATTCATTTAATACGAGACTCCAGGATATTTTTGGCTTACATTGTCCTTCCATTAAACTTGATTGGATGGTCAAGAATTCATCCGAAGTCCCTCCTTGATCTAACAAATAGTGGAATTTCGTGACTTCGCGAGTTCATTATTATACCTTATCTCAAATGTTCATCGAAGTGGAGAAGTTACGATGTCCCAAAACTTATGCTATCCTTCCACTTGGCTTTGATCAATGGTTCTAATTGATTTGATGGTTGCGATGACTCCCGAAATTTGTATGGACGATTAGATTTCCATGATCCTTCACTAGGGATTCTTCCGTCTAGTCTCTGGCTTCTACGTGATCTGAAAGTCAAATATTTTCCCGAGAACTATATCAACAGACATGATTCTTCCTTGATTCTTTTGGAGTTTTACTGTGGGGTTTTCAATCTTGATAACATTTCTACAATGCGCTCTCCCTTCTGAGATTCAATTAATGTCCTTCCTTCTAAGCTTTGGGTTTATACTGGATTCTTATGAACCCTATTGACATCAATGACAATATCATACCACTGTGTCCAATAATTATTATCAATGTTTTTACCACCTTTGGCTTACATCTCATTGTAAACCCCAATATTATTCCTCACATATGTATCATTTTTTTTAAAATCTAACCTTTTATCCATCTTACAACACTAAGTAGGTCTATTATTCAATATTTCAACAAAACATTGCATATGCCTCAATTTTCATTCTTTAATATGCCTAAGGTATGGTTCTTCATGCCAAATCTAAGTCAAACAAAGGCCACCCTTCACCAAGCAACATTATGTTATAGTCCGAAATGCATTATATATGCATACAAGACATTGGCCCTTCCATTTGCATACTTTGCCAAAATACTATTGAGGATTCCTTTTAAAAAACAATTTTTTGGAGAGTGTACGCACCCTGCTGAAATAATATCCCACATACACACGCGTGTTGCATGCTAGTTATCCGGCATACATATGGATGTTTCATGTTAGATAGCTCGTGTTTACCTCCAAAAGTTGCAAAAAATATAAATTTGCATGGAATTTGATGGAGTTTACGGGATGTGGAGGGTTTCCTAACCATTTTACCCCTTGTATTATGTCCCCAAACCGAATAACCATATTTTTCTCATATAAAAATAGGTCTTGGGGTGTCATTTATGAACACAAGCAAGAGAATAAGAAAACTCTACCAAAATTCCTTCCTTTTCTTAGCCCAAGTTTTGCATCCAATTCTGAGTTTTAGCCTCAGCCTTTCCCTCCAAAATTTCTCCTTATGCAAACCCTTCCTCCTACCCTTGGTGATAAGTTGGTTGCGAGAAGCTAATGTGGGATTGATGCACTTGGAACCATGACAGAGGAGCGTGGACTTGGTTCATGGAGTTGTTGCCGACAAAGGTTTTAATCCTTTTTGTCTTGAAATTGAATAAAATAGTTCGTCCTTGTCCCAAAATATTATGTTTGTATGATTTTATTGATTTCTGCATTTATATCTATGTCTAAAATTTGAAAGTGATCAGTAGAGATTGCATATGTTGTATCATTGTGTTCCTAATATTTTCCACAAGGAGTAAAGGTGCACCCATTGACCCTCTTTCCTCTCTCTCGTCACCTTTTTTAGATAGTTTTGGGGTAGCTTAAAGGGTAGAACAATATTTTAAGGGAAGCCATCACTCTGCCTTTACCTAGACCCAATATAGGGGGATTTTCCCCGTAGCAGAATTGGCAACTCCACTGGGGAGTCTCTCTAGGGTATTAGTGGGAGATTTTGGTTTGATGCATATTTTTTTTTATCATTTTCTTTTTGAGTTTTCCAAGTTTACTAAGTCAGTTTACGGTCTATGGTCACCTTCTAGGTGCCTACCAGCCTTCCCTGCCCAGATATTTATCCAAACCTTTTTCTTTTTTGAAATTTTGCAAAGGTGTACACGCCTTGTCCTCTGTATAGCTCACATACATATGCGTTTTTCATAGTATACATCTCGCGTACATACGCAGGATGCTTGTGCACAAGACGTGTCTTTGTATTTTGGAAAGTTATAAAAAAAGGATTTTTACTTTCCTGACAAGAAGCTTTGTGATTCTTAGGCCTTTTTAAAACTCTTCAGGGTCTTTGTTAATTGTGTTTGGTTGGGTTAAAGATTCAATTTATCTTTCTGTTTGTAAAGAACCCATGTTGTTTCTTTATTTTCTTTTGTTTACTTTGAAGGTTTAGGGTGAACCTATAAGCGTTAGATCCCCTTGTAGATTCTAGTGAATCCCTCCATTCAGGCAATAGGATTTGTGTTAGTCTTGGGTTTATTTTCTCTTTATCTTTTTTATTCTTTGAAAAAGAAAAACATCATTTACTTGTGTTTTTTCTTTTCTAAGCATTTCAAAAAAATAAAAGAATTGTTGCATTTAGTTATGCATTTTGTTTGGTAGTTTTAGCATAGGTTGTTTTTTACAAAAGAAAAGAGTTCTTTTTCAAAGTTTCCTCTTTGCTATTTCCCTGAAAATTTAGTAGTTTGCATTTACATTGTAAAACAAAAAGTGCATTCTAGGAAATTTTTTTCATTATAAGATCTTGGAATACTATTTCGAAAAATTTTCATTTACAAAGATTTAAAAGCCATTTCTTTCAATTGAAGAACCTAGTTTTCTTTTGCATGAATTCTCTAAAGTTTTTCTTCTCTTTCGTCTCTTTTAAACACCATAAGTTTCACATCCATACCATTTTGAGTAAATCAATCCAATTAAATCAACGATTAACACTTAAAATCAATTAGACTTTTGTTTGTAGGGTTCACCTAGTAGTCTAGGCTCTAGGGCCTTGAAATAGGCATGGAGAGGAAACTCTTCAAGGCCGTTTAAGAAAACATAAGAGCCTATGATAGGGAGTGTCGGATTCTAGTTTCGTAAGAGTCAATTGGGATCCCCCTCTAACATAGGGAATAAACACATGGTCGCGTGAGGAAAGATAGAGGAGATAACCCCTCCAAAGTCGGACCAAGCATAGTGGGGATCGTATATTGAGGGTCATTCTTGGGAATTACGCTGATTGTATTTGAATACGGAGCTTCATGGGCCTTAAATCCGTTCGATATCCTTAGTTGTCTTCCATACCATTTTACTTTGGTACACTTGAAAGGCTTCAGACTTTGTTATCCTGCTCATTACGATTAACATGACTGTCGAATGGACTCGAATGGTGACTAACTTTGAGCTGGCAACCTAGTTTCCTATTTTTAGGGACGTACATAGGTGAATGTGGTGGTATACTATGATACCTAGGGAAGATGTCAGATCGTGCTTTGCAGAGTATACTTGGAGGGAGTTTTTGTGTTCTAGTTACATTTGTACCGATAAGTTTCTCTAGTGTCGATTGGCGTAACTGTTCTTCCTACCAGTTAGTGGTTTGCTTGATTTTCCGTTAGGAACTTTTTAGTGTGTTCTTTGTGTTTCGCACTAGCTCAACCTTATAGTTTCGGTTGATCATTTCACAAGGTGGAAGACCAACAACTCTGTCGTTCGCGTAAGCTTTAGGGCCTGCCACTAGTAACTTTGGATCCACCTCCACCATCGCTGAGGCACAGGCTAGATCAAGAGGGTTCATTCGAAGTGACCAGGCCACATGAAACTTTACCCAAGTCTGCTATTAGAGAATAATTTCCTGCACCAGAGGAGTCCATTGTTTCTGACCTCGAAGTTGAAGGCTTCAGGCCTGCAAACCCTTCGATCACTGACTTATCAACGCCACTTATAATTTAGGCAGTCCCTCCTAAGGTGACTTTGCATGAATGTCAGTTTGTTCGATGAGCGACGATGGAAGCAACTAGTGCTACATCATCTGGGAGTCCTCATACTCCCATCTCGACTACCACATGAGGGGGTGTTGTAGCTCCTCCCCCACCTCCACCTGTCAGGACTGCGGCTGTCCAGACACCCACTACTTTGGGTAGTGGCACAATCCATTCGACGAATCTGAGAACTGTTCACTCTATCCATAATGCATCTAGCACTCCATTTTCATATGGGATGTCGGGTTTTGACTCTAGTTCGGTCCTAACCTACTCTACTCCACAAAACTTTGGTATGGGGGAAGGGAGATATAATGCTCCCTTGAAAGGATCTGCTGCGAGAACCACTTTCCTATTCAATGCTATCCCTTATGGTGGGGGTCATGTCCCTCTTCTTTCCCCTTCACTCGAAGGCGCTTTCCAACAGCCAATTGGGCCTAACACCAACTCTAGTTTATTCAATGGGGGGATTCGTGGACCTCAATCCTGCATTACTCTGGTAGGATCTATGCCTTTTTCTTTGTTCGATGCATTTGGAAATAACACTTTCTCATTGTCTTCTTTCTCGGCAAAGGGAAACCCCAGTTTTGGTCAACCAAAACCTATGCAAGGTTTCATTCCTTCATAGGGATAGATGATGGGATTTTACTCCTCACAAGGTCTTGGAAATATCTAGTAGGAATTGTTTACATTGCAAGGTATGTTGATCAGGGGAAACCCCTCCCACACTCAGTAGAATCCCAGGTAGGGTTCAATGCCTATTCCAGGAGGATCGGTTGGAGGCATCCCCAACCAAGGTCCTTGGAATACTGTGCAGGGAGAAATCCCTACACAAGGCATGTCATCCAACTATGAGATTCAACTGGCGATGCAGAATCAAACACAAGTTCCTTTTACTAGACAGGGACACAATGGTTTCTACCAAAACCCTTCCCAACAACTAAACTTTTCCAGGCAACTTGGTGCCAGCTAAAATCCAGGCCCCTCTTTTCATTTGAATCTACCAAAATCGAGACTACCTTTTCTTAAAACTATGCATTTTCCAGACTTGTCGAGACTGTTGAACAACCTGATATGTCATGATCCACGTTGCGCCCCCATGCCAAATAATTTTCCCTCAGACATCCCTAATTTCGAAGGAAATCCTGGTGAGGATGCAGGTGATCATGTTATGACATTTCATTTATCGTTCTCATCCAACTCGTTAAAGGATGATTTCGTTCAGTTGTGTTTGCTTCAATGCACTCTTATAGGGTGTGTCACGAAATGGTATATCAAGATCGATAACTCGAAGTATGATTAATTTAACAACCTGGCTATGGTATTTTTAAAATATTTTCAGTTACCAGTAAGATACGATGCCAACACCGAGTTGTTGGCCAACTTCGAGCAAAAAAAAGCCGACCATATCTCAGATCACATTCAAGAATGGCGATGATGAAATATTTTGATCAAATTTAAGGTCCCTCTCGCATTTTTTCTCGAGTGGTTTCTAAAGTCCTTGGTTCCTTGCATATCCAAAGGCGTCACGTCATCCAAGGTTTTTTTCGAAGAAGAGGCTATCATGAGAGCCCAACAACTGGAGCTGATTTACCATCAATTTGGTATGCTATACGAGATCCTGCCGGACACACCACAATCGACTTTTGACAAGACCAAACATAATTCTGGGCCTCACACCGATGGAATAGTAGGATCAACACAGATAAAGTCCACAGATCAGTTGACTAATTAATTACAACAATTATTGATTCAACAAACTGTGGCCAACCAAACTCCTAGTTCAGCTTCCCTCGTAACCCAAACATTAGCTGTACATAGTGTGCAATCGAAAAATCCCAAAGGTAACCAACAAACCGAGGGAAAGAGGAAATCTAAAAAAAAGAAGGGTAAGGGGGATAAGAATTTTGTGAATAATGTTGGTGAAGGAAAAAATGAAAAGAGAAAGGTGAAGTTTTTGTGTAAGATTTTCATAGACGACCACTTGACTCACCAATGCCCTCGGCTTGAGGAAGCCCGAAATTTATTTTCACAACAAAAACTCGTTGTGCTAACCAACCCTTTTCCACAAGGGAAACATTTGACTCAATATTCCTCATGCACTAATGCGCCTAGGGTAAATCAGGGATCCCCCATGCCTAATTCTAACAATGGAGCCACAAATGTTTATATGATGAAATCCAAAGCTAATCTACAGACTAGGGCTCATAATTATGGAATGCCAGAATCTGTTGAGAAGGGAAAAGAATCATCAAACCCACTTCCTCCTCTTCAAATTGATAAGGTTGTGGGAGAAACCATGACTGGCATCCCAAAGGGTGCATTCAAAAATGCTTCTCACAACCCAAATACAAGGGATGCTCTGAATTACTCTGTCGTGGAGGATCTAGAACAAACTCCTTGTGCAATGTCTTCTCTGGAAGTCCTCCAGAGTTACCCCTCACAGAGGAAAGCATTTTTGTCTACCTTGGGAGTGGTCGAGACTACTAACTCATGAATGATCATTTTTGACCCTACAGATTATAAACCTCATCTTCCTCACCACGTCTCTTTTCATATAGTAGTGGTGTATGCCACAAAATCGATGACATGTAACATTTTTCGTACGGTGGTTGATGAGGGTACTTCAACTTGCGTGATGTCGTTGACATGATGGAAGGCCATTGGCCAACCTGAGTTGTCTCCATCTCCCACATTACTAACCGCGTTTGATGGTCGATCTTTTGGACCAAATGGCATAATTCCCTCCTTTCCCATGCAGTTGGAGGGAAAAACTGTGTGTCAAAGTAGAAGTAGTCGTTGCACCTCTTGACTACAATATTTTGTTAGGGAAGAGTTGGACCTACGTTATGACAACAATTGTATCCACCATTTTTTAGGTGTTATGTTTTCCTCTCTAAGGCCAAATCATAATCGTTGATCGATTATCCTTCTCCCATCCTGACCCTTCATTGGAGGCATCCACATTCCTGAATATTGACAACCCACAGCTAGGTACCATCAACTTAGGTGTCATATTGTTTCCATATTTAATGGGGACTTTTGATTATCCTTCGCCTGCTAATTATGTCAAGTTATTTCAGTTTTTCGCAACCAACCAAAGGATGTGATCTTTCAAGTCATGTATTTTAGAACAAGTTACATTAATGACTCTTGGATTATACCTTCCTCATCGACTTTGATGGAAGGGATAGGGCACCTGGGAATGGAAATTCCCTTATCTGTTGTTGAGGTTGCGTACAATACTATCCAACAAGCCTTGACTAACCCTGATTGGGCTCCCCCACAGGAGCTAGATCATATTATCGAGCCTATTTGGGCTCAATACTCTCTCGCCACTTACAATACTTTGGACTTAGTCTTTCCCTTTGATGAGGTGATCTTGGAGGCAATGACTGGGCCAAACAAACCTTGGGATGATCTTCACCACATATCTTATTTCTTACCCGAGCTAAAGAGAATAGAGGTAGGAGAGTTCATTATGACCATGAATGGAGATACCCCTCGTCCTATTAACCCTCTGACCACTCATAGAATCTATGCTGAGGGAAATATGGTGAGTATAGATGAAACTATTCCTATTGACATCTCTAGAAACTCTCATGTCATGGAAAAGATCTTCGTCGGAGCATATTGTTCTCCTGGAGAGATTCATATCTACACTGAATTATTTAAAGAGTTTCATGAAATTTTTTCCTGGTCTTATGAGGATATTCCAGGCATTAATCCACGTATCGTTGAACACGATATCACAACTTACCCTGATGTTAAGCCTATCTGACAAAAGCTTCACTTGGTCAATCCTTGCAAGGCAATGGCGATAAAAGATGAGGTAGAGAAACTCATCAAGGTTGGTTTCATATATCCTATGCATTTGATGGAATGGGTGTTGAACCCTATTCCTTTAAAAAGAAATCAAGGTACGATCCACATGTGTATGGATTTTCATGACTTGAACAAATCATGCCTGAAAGATAATTTTCCAACCCCATTCATTGACCAGATTTTCGATGCATGTGTAGGTTGTGAGGTATTTTATTTTATGGACAATTTTTCTGGGTACAATCAGATCCAGATCAGGCCCTGGGACTAGCATAAAACAACATTTATTTGTCCTTGGGGTACATTCGCGTACGAAAAAATTCCTTTTGGCCTTAAGAATGCTGGAGCCACTTTTCAGCGGGCCATGTTGTTTTCTTTCCATGACCTCAAAAACATAGTCGAGGCGTATCTTGATGATTTGGCATCACGTTCTCGTAAGAGATTCAATTATCCCACCCATTTACGATTTATCTTTGAGAGGTGTCGCTACTATTAGATTCGTCTGAATCCAAACAAGTGTATTTTATGTGTGACATAGGAACGCTTGTTAGGTTTTATCATGTCAACTAAAGGGATCATGGTCGATCCTCTGAAGGTTGAGGCAATAGTTCAATTTCCTCCCCCCACACAATTCCCTAGCTTCAAAGTCTACAAAGAAAAAACAAATTTCTTTAGCATTTTGTTGCCAACTATGGTGAGATTACTAAAGGGTTTATGCGTCTCTTGAGAAAACGAGTCCCATTCTGTTGGGATGAAGTGGCTCAAAGCTCTTTCAAAGCATTGAAAGGTGCTCTGACATCTGCTCCTCTGCTAGTCCTCCAGATTATGGCAAGGATTTCTTATTGTATTTGGCTTCCATAGAGTCTACTATTTGCATGGTCTTGGTCCAAGAGGGTGACGTGCTCGAAGAACATGTCATCTACTATCTTAGTCGAGGCTTGGTAGGAGTGGAACTCAACTACACACATGTTGATAAACTTGCTTTGGCAATTATTCATGCTGTCCATTGGTTCCGTCATTACATCTTACTTCGCAAGACCACCGTCGTTTCCGTCGTGAAACCTTTTAAATATGTGTTAAAACGATGGGTCATCAGTGGGACAATCAGTCGATGGATAGTCATTCTGCAAGAGTTTGACTTGGATTTTGTTTCGATATAATCTAAAAAGTCCTTCGTCTTTGCTGAACTAATTTTGGAACTTCCGGTCGAGAGTGGTAATAATTTTCCCGAAGAGTGATTGATTAATGTGGATATTTACCTTATTGCATCTTCGGACCCTTGGTATGGATATATACTTGTGTATATTCATACTTTGAAGTGCCCATCTTCTACTTCTCGCGATGAGCTTCAGTGAATACGCCATCAAGCGCAGAACTATCTTATCCTTGGTAATACTTTATATCGTCGAGGAGTGGATTTCATTCTCCATCGATGTCTCACTCACGAAGAGGTAGAACTTATGTTAAACGAGTGTCACACAGGAGCATGTGGTGGTCACTTGTTTAGGGTTGGAAACAACACAAAATATTCTTCATGCTAGATACTTTTGGCCCTAGTTGATCAAATATTGTGTAGAGGCAGTCAAGAAGTGTCACTCGTGCCAAATTTTCTCTCAGAAGATGCGGGCACACCCAGCTCCCATGTTCCTGGTTATTATTGTTGGTCCCTTCACCAAGTTGGGGATTGATTTCACTACATGCCACCCAATTTTATCTAGGGGGCATCGCTATATCATCGTAACAGTAGACTACTTTACTAATTTGGTCGAAGTTGTGCCGACATTCAACAATGACAAGGAAATGACTGCACTTTTCGTTTTTAACCAAATTGTAGCCATATTCGGTATTCCGAAGGAGATTGTCACCGATCATGGAAATCATGTCCATAACAAGATGATGTCTGAGTTAAAATCACAGCTAGGGTTTAAGAAGGAACATTCATCACCTTACTACCCACAGGTGAATGGTCAAGTTGAGGATATCAATAAGTCTCTCAAGAATATTCTTCAGTGAACGATCAATTCGGCAAAGTCAAATTGGAATTTGATGTTGTACTGGACACTTTGGGCTTATCAAACCTCAATAAAGATTTATACTGGTTTTTCTCCTTTCAAACTCGTTTATGGGCTGGAGGCAGTCTTGCCTATAGAATTCCAAATCCCTTCTCTTAAGTTGGCATTGGAACTACTTCCCGACACCACATCACTTGAGGATCATTTTTATATCTCAAGCAGCTCGATGAGCAACATCGAGATGCAGGCTTGGCCAACAAGGCTCGGAAACAATATGTCAAGTGTCAGTATGATCGGTTTGTCCACCCTCATATTTTCTCCAAAAGTGATCTTGTCCTGGTCTATGAACAAGATAAAGATCCATTAGGGGCAAGCAAGTTCAAACCCATGTGGTTCAAACCATTCATTGTGAAGAAGGTTTTAGAAAAGGGTGCCTATCAAGTATTTGATTTTGAAGGCAACATTTTATCAGAGCCTAGAAATGTGCTCTACCTTAAGAAGTATTATGCTTATATAGGTCACCTGAGCATGACTTCTTGTATATATGTATAGATTTATTAATACAGTCTTGTCTTTTTGTTTTATGGACATGTAGTTTATTGTTTTTATTTTCATTGTGGCATATGTCAAGTGAATCAGAGGTATATGTTGGGTTTTCAAATGGTGCTAGCCAACACACTCGGAGACTTGCTTCCGCAGATTGGGTGATTTTTCTATTTTGGTTAGTTGATGTCTTCTGGAGGTATTTGTTTAGGTGAAGAAACCGATAATGTTCCGAGTACAGTGCCATAATAGAATTACTACGTGATGCCTTGTCACATGGTATTTCTCACCTCTGGGTTTATCAAGATGCTCAACTAGTCGTGTCTCAGTTAAATGGGTTATACCATGTCTACGATCCCACCCTTCACTGACGATTCCTTAGGGTAAGTATCTTAGAATGCTATTTTTATTATATTACTTATATCCATGTTCCTAGGAGATATAATCAACTAGTTGATACATTGGCTAGTAAAGTATTAGATTGGCATGTTGCTCACACATAAAAGTAAAAACACACACATACATGCACATGAAAATACATTTGTACAAAATGTTTATCCATAAAACAAAAATATGTATATATAATAGTATGCCCCAAAAAATAATGTCATGAGTACAAAATGGGCTATAAAGCGTCAAATAGAGTCGATATACATCGTTGGGCTCAAGCCCTCACTACAGAGTACAAAAAGTTCCCTCGACACATGTGTGGTCCAATACTAACTATGACCTAGGCCTATTGGCCCTACTATAATGAACTAAGACATTCAAAAGACGCCAGAACAATTGGACCCAAGTCCTGGGCACCCCTACAACATGTGGGTTCATAGTCGGAAGGTCCTCTATCTCTGCCATCGACACTGCACAAGTGAGAGCTGTCATGTTCCTCTCTACTTGTCGTAGTACTCTCTCAACCTCTCTGGATGGGGGTACTCCTATTCCTTCTAGTCCAACATATGCTCGAGGATGATGCCTGGTCCTGGAGAAGTCATTTATTCGCACTGATACCACATCTGTATATAACAGATCATTGAGTTAGTACTTTGACATTACCATAAAAAGGATAATATTTAAAAAATTAAAAATTAAATAACGTTAAAGTGTGTTTACCTTTCTCTTTGCGCTCGTTGCAAGGGCGAATGGGCATATCAGGATCCCTCAGGAAACTTATCCCTACATAAGGATATTCCTCGATCATAGGAATATGACGGACCCACCAGTCAAAAAATTTGATGTCAAAGGCCTCCTGGACTCTCCCTACACCTTGTCTAGGCAAAAAATTTGCCCACCTGCACAATGTTGGAAAGGAGGCAATATGGCCTCATAGTGTCTCCCTCGGGCTAAGGCTTGGAACTCTCTCGAAAAGAAAGCGCACAATACAGTCCCGAACCTAAAGTTCTTGTTCGTTCTTCTTCGATATTCAGTTAGTTGTTTCTTCATGCATGTGAGCATTGTAGTGCTCCAGTAAAAAATAGTGGCATATAAACACTGAAATGCACAATGCATCTGTGCACGAGAATCCTGATGAAGTGTTGCAGATCTCGTGATCCGCCCAATCATGAAGAGAACTATCCGAAGACTGAGGCTAGTGATCTTATGTATCGATACCTGAGATCCTAATTTCTTAGTACTAGCCTCGTAATACATCCAAATATAGTCCTCTATGTTATATGGTCATGGAGGAAAGGTCCTCAAGTTGACCGGTTCCCCCCACCTAGAGAGGTCGGTCAAAAAATAAATATCCTCTGTCGTCAGAGTCAATTATTGACCCTCTAGCATGAAATCCTCTGCATCTGGATGCCAATACTCTATCAAGTGGTTCAATAATCTAGGTTGTTCCCTCATGAATGAACACTGAAAAAATTTCCACATACCACATTTTTTAAGCATGGCAATGGACTCTAGATCCTCCTCGACCAAGACATATAATTCTTCATGTTCCCTTTCCCTCCAATGAATTTACATCCCGTTGAAAAAATTTGGTGAGGTTAGTCCCTTGTTTCACTTTTTTTTTTTAAGTTAAAAATGTGTACGTGTGTTGTCTTTAAGACAACCACGTATGTACACAGGATAGGTGTTACTTTGGCCACGTACATACATGTATTGGGCATGGAAATATTGTGTACACATGGGCCCAACCATTTTACAAGGGCGCGTGCCCTCCAAACAATAAATTAACCAATGAATTATGAATTAAAATGAAAGGAAAGGTCATTTGTACTTACTTGATTCAGGTGTGAGGATTTTTTGTCCACCGTAGCTCCTTGAATTCATGTTTTGAGGAAGAGGTTTTTTTTTACCTTTTTGGTTATTTTCCAAATTGCAATGGTTAAAATGAGATGTCCACCTCTATTTATAGAATATTTTGGCCCCCTTTTCCCCAATTTGGTCCTCTTTTTCCCTTTTCTTGTCCTGGTGTCTACTTGAGTTCCTTTTTGAGATATCTTTGGGTCCTTGTAATGAACTTGTTCTTTTGATTTGGTGTTTTCTCGAGATAGGTTACACTCATATCATCCCGCAGTAAAAGTATTTTTTCGACATTTGCATACAGGTTAGGTTTTCACCACCATGCATTTTTCATATTGTTGACCTTTTCACTTTGCCATATGATTGATCCCACCGAAGTGCGACACAAAACCTTCTTTCCTGCTTTAGAAGTGTTGTAATTAGGTGGTACAACCTTCCTTTACATATATTCCCTAGGTATATCCTTTGCTACATTTTTCCATCCATGCTGTGAGTTTTCTCCATAAGCTTGGGAGTCCTTTTAGTCCCGCCATGATTGTATATCGAAGCCCCATTTTTCTTCATCTTTTCTAGCTCATACTCAAGGGACTCCCTATGAGCATGGTTTATTGTATTTCAAGGTCGCTTAAACTTTCAAAGAAATATCTAATGAGAGATTACTTATTCTTTTCGGTCTTTTTTATATTACTTAAGGAAAGAAGACCCCCTGGAGTCTTCTTTAAGCCCTTTTCAGACTCTCTAAAATTGAAAATATTGTCGAGCAATCTTGTTTCCCTTCATGCTCGTCAAACTAAAATTTGAAGGCACATTTGTTAGGTGGTAGTTTACCCCTTTTTCGGTTCAGACAGTTAATTCATGAATAAAGGTATGCCCTAGGAGCTTCAGTTTTCTAGGAGAGTATTCTCATGTGTAAGTTTAACTCTTTTTCAAGCCTAAGGGACTAAATTTTCGAAAAAGGGCCATTCTCCTTGGTTTTGGTTTATCTCTTTTTCAGGCCTTGGAGATTATCTACGAAAAAGGAACCCCCCCAGAGTCCATAGTTAAGCTCTTTTCAGACTCCCTAAATATGAAAATATCGTCGAGTGATCTTGTTCCTTTCACAGTCGTTGAGTGGTACAGAAGGAATATTTATTTGGCATAAGTTTAACCCTTTTTCGGCCAATATATTATCCAAGAAAAAGGTACTCCTCGGGAGACATGTCTCGTCGAGAGACTAAGTTATATTTAATACTTCTTCGTGCTAGGGAGACTAAAATTAGAAAAAGGTTGTGATTCCATAGTGAAGGATTAGATCTTGTCACTAAGAGGAGGGGGTGAATCAGTGACTCAAAAATTATATCAATTTTTCATTTATTAATGCAAACAGAATCTAAACACAGTTTTTTTATCGTGGAACCCAATTGGGAAAACCAAAAAATCTTTTCTATTAACTGCAAAATTTGTTTTACATGTTACATAGAAGGAATATATACTTCCTTTTTTATCAACACCAACTGACCAGGATGCACCCACACCCTTCTTTACCAACACCAACTGGTAGGAGGCTATGACCCCCTGTTTAGTCAGCTACAACTGACAAGGAAGCACCAACTCCCTCTGGTCACCAACACCAACTGGTAGGAGGCTTGGACTCCTTGTTTAGTCAGCTACAACTGACAAGGAATCACCAAATCCCATGAAGGCTCCAACCTGCCCTTGCACCACCCAACCACCCTTAATGAATAGGTATTAGCTTTTCTTCCTGGAATCTTCTTTAGCTTTTGATCTTCTAATCTGGACCACTGGGACTCTTTGCTTCTCAACACTCTTCCTTGATTATATACTCTTCAAACGGTGTGAGTGTGACACAACTGTGTCCCTTCATTTCAACCATCTCACCTCTTTGATTAATCAATCTTAATTACTGCTTATTTATTTTACCATGAAGATTCTTCATAAATTGATCAAATTCATGGATCAATTTAATCCTTTATACTCGATCCTGAATCTGTGTTATATTCATAAAGACCAAATTCCATGGAGGCGCTTCCTTCAAACCATCACATATGACCGTGCGTTACAAAAACACGGGCTTTACCAACTATAGTGACATAATATAATTTCCTTTTAAAACTCTTATAACATATGAACATTGGTGGTGATCAAGAACTAAGTGAGATGACATCTTGAGCATTTATCATTTCAACGGTTACGATTCGATCTTCTGATGAGATGGATGGCTGACGAAATTTCTCTCTTCGGAACTTCGGGTTTTCAACCTTTAAAAAATTTCGAATCAGGTTTTCTGAACAGATCAGACGGTTAACGTTTATTTCACGGAGATAGATCAATGATCAACTTCAAACCTTACACTCATCCTTTCACTGCTAAATCCAACAGCTATGACTTAATCAAACGTTGAGATGGATGGCCGCCATTTACTCTGGGTCCTCGGACTTCAGATATTTCAGATCTCAACACCTTCTTTCCTCTGAACGTCATTTCTTCCGGAGCTGACAAATGGTTGACATGTGTCCCTCTCTTGATTAGTGGTCAAGAATACTCCTGAAGCAATTTGTCAGATCGAATGACTTATTTCCGTTTCGGGACTCCGACATTCAGGACTTCGGGACTTTGGGAAAGAAATGGTGGTATATCTCCCGAAGAAAAACTCCTGAAGTGACGTAAGTTTCTTATGTCACCTGTTGACGTGTCACGAGCCGAGTAGCTTCCACTTGTCACTCTAATTTGTGATTTGTACGTACCAGAAATGTTGATTCATCTTGACACTTGTCATTCTTTGATTATGCCACATTTCCTTGCTGATGTAGTCTGTTGACTAACAACCCTGATCCAACAGTGCTAGTATGTCCTCTAAATCCGATGGTCCATATTCGCTTTGGATTTTAGGGCTCCAAGTATTTCAAATCTCAAACTGATGACGCGTAAGTTCCTCGCTTCTTTATACCTGAAGTGAATTCTGTTCATTGATCAAGTTCTTTAGATCAACGACTCGATCTATTCTGCAATGCAAATCTTGTAGGTTTATCCTGTCCTTCCACTTTAACACGATATGACGACTGATGAGTATTCGACTAATCCAGATCTCAACCTTTTATCCCTGCTTATCCTATCCTTTCACATTGAGATGATCTGACGGCTGTGGAAATTCTTGAAGAAGATCAAAAGTCTACGATGATTGCGGAATTACAATTTACGAGTGATTTAATTTTCCTTTCAACCTTCACAATCTATCCCTGCCTTAGATTTTGCGATTGTGCATCCGATGGTAATGATTTAATATGACTTAAATTGGTCATTAGTTGGATCAACCACAGTCATATATCGTTGAAGCTATGTGATCTGATGATCTATATGGATTGCGGGATTGTAACTAGCAAGTAGTTTAAATCTGCTTTCGCTCCCCGCAATTCATTCCTGTCGTTGATGGCTTGCATATCTGATGGTCAAGATCTTTCAACGGTCATCAAGCCCACAATCACTCATATTACCGATGCACGTTATATTAGACGATCAACACAGTCAACCTCTTGATCAGACGGTTGTTGAGGCTTATTCTTTTCCTTCCGAGTTTTGATCTATGTGTTTGCTAACCCTCCTAATATTTTATCATAGAAACATTGTTGATCCTATCGTGATCAACAATAATCATGAATTTCTTCTGCTTCCTGATATACTGTGCATTGTGATTTTCCTTCTGAGCTTTGATCTTTCGAACATTCTGTTTGACATCTTCTACTGACTGATATACTGTTGACATCAATGACAACACATAAATGACAATTTGTCCAACAATCTCCCCCTTTGTCATTGATGGAAACACACCAACTTCATACACAATCTCCTTCTGTGGTGATGCTTTTGTCCTCTAAATTTACTCTCCCCCTTTGGCATCAATGGCAAAGGGTTTTTCTTTTCTTATGATCTGTCTGTATAACTACTTTTTTAATTTTTTATTTTGACAGCTGGTATTTCCTCCCGCAATCACACTTTTCCTTTCATAACTGAATGACTCCTTCTGACGTTGATTTCTATCTCCCCCTGAATAGGTGCCAACTAATGCATTATTTTCTTGAGATATTTAGGTAGGAAGAAGGATTACTCCCAATCTTTTCCTAATATATTCAAATACACCTCTTCTTAAGGGTTTTGTAAAAACATCTTCCACCTTTTCTTGTGTTGGAACATAGAGTGCTGGATAGCATTCTTAGAGAGACTTATCATGCTTGTATTATCACAGTGGATAGTTGTGGGTTCTTCAAATACTATTTTGATGTCTTGTAGAGTTTGTTTCATCCATTCTACTTGTGTGCAACATTCTGCTACTGCAATATACTGAACTTCAGCGCTAGATAGATAAATTGAGGATTGTTTCTTGCTTATCCAAGCAACCAGTGATTCTCCCAAAAAGAATGCTCCTCCACTTGTACTTTTTCTGTCATCTACACTTACTGCCCAATCAACATATGAATAGGATTTTAATGTGAATGAATCCTTTCTAGGGTGCCAAAAACCAAGATCTATGGTTCATTTCAAATATCTAAATATTCTTTTTACATCTTGAACATGGCTCTCCTTTGGTGCTTCTTGGAATCTAGCCACCATCCCAATAACTTGCTTGACATCAGTTCTGGAAGCTGTTACATAGAGAAAACTGCCAATCATTAATTTGTAGCGTTTTGGATCTACAACTTTGGACTCATCATCCTTTCTTAGTTTGCATCCAACTGTCATAGGTGTACTAACAGGTTTCCAATCCTCTAACTGGAATCTCTTAAGCATGTCCTTAACATATTTATACTGATGGATACAAACTCCTCTTTTGGACTGTATTATTTGTAATCCAAGAAATAAATTTAGTTCTCCAAGCAAAGACATTTCAAATTATTGTTGCATCATCTTAGCAAAGCCCTTACTCATTTCTTCATCATCGCTACCAAATATAATATCTTCAACATACACTTCCAAAATAATCATGTTATTACCATCAATTTTGCAATAAAGATTGTTGTTTGATGATCCCCTTTTGAGGCCTTGTTTTTATAAATAACAGTCTGGCCTTGCATACCATGCTTTGGGTGCTTGTTTTAGTCCATAGAGTGATTTATTTAATTTACAAACATAGTATCCTTTGTTGGTTAATTAAACCCTTCTGGTTTCTCAATATAGACTTCCTCTTCTAGGTTTCCATTGAGAAATGTTGACTTGACATCCATTTGGTACACTTTAAATTTTTTGTAACTGGAGAAAGCTAAGAACATCCTAATTGCCTCTAATCTGGCCATAGGTGCAAATGTTTCTTCATAGTCTACTCCTTCAACCTGAACATACCCTTTACATACTAATCTGGCTTTGTTCCTGATTACTTGCCCATCTTCATTCATTTTATTTTTATATACCCATTTAGTTCCAATGGCATTTTTATTTTTTGGTCTTGGAACTAGTTCCCAAGTTTGTTTTTTTCAATTTGGTCCAATTCTTCATTCATAGCTTTAATCCAATTCTCATATTTACATGCCTCTTTGATTGAGTTGGGCTCAACATGTGACAACAATGTTATTTCTGTTTGATACAATAGTTATCTTTTTGTGTTCACTCCATCATTCATATCTCCAATAATCAATTCTTCGAGATGATTCTTTTGAATAATTATTGAGGGTGTCTTTGTATCTCTTCTTGGGAATTCTTCTCTTATCTCTCCATATTGACTATCTTATTCGCTTTCACTAGTATCCATATCATCTTCTTCCCTTTCTTCTCTTATCTCTCCATATTGACTATCTTATTCGCTTTCACTAGTATCCATATCATCTTCTTCCCTTTCTTTTTCATTCTCTTCTACTTGTTCTAGTTGCGTGTTGAATGTCTCATCATCATCTTCACCTTCATTTTTAGGTATGGTGTCTTGATTTTTTATCCTTATCGTTTTTAGATCATCCACCTTGACATCTGCACTTTCAACAATCTTATGTGACCTAATATTGTAGAATCTGTATGCTTTCTTGTTTGAAGCATATCCAAGAAAAATACCTTCATCAGATCTGGCATCAAATTTTCCAAGACTCTCATCTAGTCTTTTGATGTAGCATTTACTTCCAAAGACCTTGAAGTATTTTACTGATGGAGATCTTCCAAACCATAGTTCATAAGGGGTCTTATCACTATTAACCCTGAGCTGACCTCTGTTCAATATGTATATTGTTGTGCATACAACTTCCCTCCAGTATCCATCTAACAATTTTGCTTCATTGAGCATAGTCCTTGCAGCCTCCTGAACTGTTCTATTCTTTCTCTCAACAATCCCATTTTGATGAGGTGTTCTGGCAGCAGAGAATTGTATTTTTATTCCTTGGGTTTCACAGAAGACATCAAACTCTTTTGAGGTGAATTCACCACCATTTTCTGATCTAAGACATTTGATTTTTGTCTCCTTTTGATTTTCAACAAGGGTTTTAAAGGCTTTGAATTTGTTGAGTTCTTTTGATTTTTCTTTGAGAAAACATATCCAACTCATTATAGTAAATTCATCAATGAACAACATAAAGTAAGAGTCTCCTTGTAAACTCTTGTTCCTCGTAGGTCCACATAGGTCAGTGTGAACAAGCTCTAAAGGTTTAGAGGTTGTGTATTCTTTTGCCTTGAATCTTATTCTAGTTTGATTCCCTAGTTGACAGTGTCTACACATAGCATCTGAGGGTTTTATGATTTTTGGCAAGTTTCTTACTGCACCAAGGTTGCTAACTTTCACAAGATTTTCAAAGTTAATATGCCCCAACCTTCTATGTCATAGCCAACTTTCATCTACTGAATTTATATGACACTCCTCATTCAATTTTGCATCTAGTATATATACATTTCCAGGAGTTCTGGGAGCAGTACCAACTAATTTTCTCGTGTCTTCTATCCTAATCTCACATTTTTGGGAATCAAAGATGCAAAAGTTTCCTTGATCAAAGGTTTGACTGACACTTAATAAACTTGGCTTCATTTTTTCGACAAGTAGCACATTTATGGCTTTGTCTTTTCCCAAGCTCACAATGCCTTTCCCAAGTATGTTACTTGAAGCATTATCACCAAATGTAACTTTACCTTTTTGTTTCTTTAAGTCTAAAAACTTGTGCGTGTTACCTGTCATATGTTTATAACACCCACTGTCAACATACCAGAGATCCTTTTTATCTTGAGATTTTAGGGCAATAATACATTTCCTTTTTGATGTTTTTTTTCTCCAAAGTTTCTTTTGTTCTCTAATGAACTTTGGTTGTTCTGAGAATTCCATTAATCTACAATTAATGGACTTATGTCCATGGTTATGACATCTAAAGCATTGTAAGTCCCCTTCTTGTAGAGGTGCGCAGGAGTTATAGTTTTTTCTTTTAACTCGATTTGCTGCTTGTTTATCCTTAAGGATATAGTTCTTAACCTTCAGATTTTTCTTTCTATATGCTCTACAATTTATAGCTTTATGTCCAAAATTAGAGCATGCAAAGAAATAACCAAGGAAAATGAGAGGATACATGTTTTGATAAAACTTCTTTGGTATTGTCTTGTCTTCCTTCCTAATGGGTGGAAGTAATCTTCTGGAGTTCTGATCATTACTTATCTTCACTTCATTTTTCTTCTTGAATGTACCAAGGAGAGCATCTACATAAGATTTTGAGTTAACCTGGATTTCCTTTTGAGAATAAACTATTCCATTTTTATCACTTGAATCCCTTTGCATGGTATTAATCTTATATAATATTTTAGAGTTATTTTCAGATTTTGTTTGAATGATTTTTGCATCCAGTTCCCTTTTTAGATGAACTATTTCTACTTCCATTCTTTCACAAGTTATTTGTTTTTCCTTAAGAGGATTTTCCATAATTTCTTCGATCTTATCTACTTCTAAGATTTGTTTTTTCAGATTGCTCATAAATTTTTCCATCTCCTTTTCTTCTTGTTCATATTTTTCTTTTTGTTCAACTACAAAACTTTTCAACTGTCTATATCTGGTTTTGTATTTTCTTAATTCATCCAAGGCACTGAGAAGTTCTTCCTCCACATTAACTTCTGCTTCATCTTCTAACTCCTTCTTATGTTTAATTTTTTCTATCTCATTATATTCTTCAATACCTAAGAAAATGACTTCATCATCATCAGATTCATCGTTGTCACTAGACTCTGACGAGTTGTTGTTTTCTTCTTTTGAGTAGAAATTATGTTTCCCTTTGTAGAACTTTTTCTTGTAGTTGGGTTTTTCCTTCTTCTGGTATTGTTTAGTTTTATTTTCTTCATCTTCAGGGTCCTCCTTGGGATAAGGAAACTTGGATGCAAAATGACCAACTTTTCCAAAGTTAAAACATTTGAAAGGAAGCTTGCCTTTGTACTTCCCTGATCATTTCTGAAGTTTTCTAATGAAATTGGCTTCTTCCACATCAGATTCTTCATGACGGCAGGATTGAAGTTTGTGCTTTTGATTTATCTTTGTCTTAGATGCTTTAAAAATTGTTTCATCTTTTGTTGATTTATCATTCCCTGCTCTCATTTCATATGTTGTAAAATTTCCATGGAGATGATCAACTGTGAGTGTGCTTGGATCAGATCTATCTTCAATTGAAGAAATCTTTGCATCATATCTCATTGGTAATGATCTTAGTATTTTTTGCACAATGTGTTTATCTGTAACTTCTTCTCCTGCTGCTTTGATTGAGTTAACCACTTCATCTACCCTATGAAAGTACTCAACAATATTTTCTTCTTCTTTCATTTTCATATTTTCAAATTGAGTTCTATAGGTCTATAGTTTGGCTTTCTTAACTTTGTCATCTCCTTCATATACAACCTCCAATTTGTCCCAGATTTCTTGGGGTGATTTGCAGTGCATAATTTTTACACATATAGAATTAGTCAACCCTGCTAGAATTCCATTAACTGCTCTTGAGTTGTCATTACATATTTTCTTTCCTCCAGAGTATTTGGGTGGAGTAGTTGGTGCAATGTAACCATCTACAACAGATTGCCAGATATCAAAACCAAGAGCCAACATGAATTTTTTCATTCTAATTTTCCACAGAGCATAGCCTCCTCCATTGAAAAATGGTGCTTTGTTGTTAGACATTCCCTCTTGTTGATCCATCTTCAGGATCTACCTTCAAGTTTTTTATACTATGCTGAAGGAACCTCCTCTGATACCAATTGAAGGATCAGATCCTGTCACTGAGAGGGGGGGGGGGTGAATCGGTGACTCAACAATTATATCAATTTTTCATTTATTAATGCAAACAGAATTTAAACATAGTATTTTTATCATGGAACCCAATTGGGAAAACCACAAACTCTTTTCTATTAACTGCAAAATTTGTTTTACATGTTACATAGAAGGAAGATATACTTCCTTTTTTATCATCACCAACTGACCAGGATGCACCAACTGGTAGGAGGCTACGACCCCCTGTTTAGTCAGCTACAACTGACAAGGAAGCACCAACTCCCTCTGTTCACCAACACCAACTGGTAGGAGGCTTCGAGCCCCTGTTTAGTCAGCTAAAACTGACAAGGAAGCACCAACTCCCATATAGGCTCAAACCTACCCTTGCACCAGCCAAACACCCTTAATGGATAGGTATTAACTTTTCTTCCTAGTATCTTCTTCATCTTTTGATCTTCTGATATGGAATGTTGAGACTCTTTTCTTCTCAACACTCTTCCTTGATTATATACTCTTCAAATAATGTGAGTGTGACACAACTGTGTCCCTTCATTTTGACCATCGCAGCTCTTTGACTAATCAATCTTAATTATTGTTTATTTATTTTACCGTGAAGGTTTTTCATAAATTGATCACAGTCATGGATCAATTTAATCCTTTATACTCGATCTCGAATTTCTGTTATATTCACAGAGAACAAATTCCGTGGAGGGGCTTCCTTCAAACCATCACATATGACCATGCATTACAGAAACACATGATTTACCAACTATAGCGACATATTATAATTTCATTTTAAAACTCTTATAACATATGACCATCGACGGTGATCAAGAGATAAGTGAGATGAGCACTTGAGCATTTATCATTTCAATGGTTACGATTCAATATTCTGATGAGATGGACGACTGAAAAAATTTCACTCTTTGGAACTTTGGGTTTTCAACCTTTCAAAGCTTCCAAATCAGGTTTTCTGAACAGATCAGACGGTTAACGTTTATTTCGTAGAGACAGATCAACAATCAACTTCAAACCTTACACTCATCCTTTCACTGCTAAATACGATGGCTATGACTTAATCAAGCATTGAGATGGATGGACACCATTTAATCCGGGTCTTTGGACTTCAGAGATTTCATATCTCAACACCTTCTTTCCTCCGAACGTCCTTTCTTTCGGAGCTGACAAACGCCTGACGCATGTCCCTCTCTTGATCAATGGTCGAGAATACTCCCGAAGCGATCTTTCAGATCATATGACTTATGTCTGTCTTAGGACTTCGAAATTCGAGACTTCGGGACTTGGGGCAAGAGTTGGTGGTATATATCCCAAAGTGACGTAAGTTTCTTACGTCACCTGTTGACTTGTCACGAGCCAAGTAGCTGCCACATGTCACTCTGATTCGTGATTTGCACATACCAGAAATGCCGATTCATCTTGACACTTGTCGCTCTCTGACTATGCCACATGTCCTTGCTGACGTAGTCTACTGACTAACAACCCTGATCCAACAGTCCTCGTATTTCCTCGAAATCCGACGGTTCATATTCTCTTTGGATTTCTGGGATTTGGGTATTTCAAATCTCAAACTGACGGGGCGTAATTTCCACACTTCTTTATACCTGAAGTGAATTCTGTTTGTTGATCGGGTTCTTTAGATCAACAATTCGATCTATTCTGTAATGCAACTCTTGTAGCTTTATCCTGTCCTTCCACTTTAACATGATCTGATGGCTGACGGGTATTCGGGTAATCCAGATATCAACCTTTTTAGCCCCGCTTATCCTATCCTTCCACATTGAGATGATCTGACGACTGTGGAAATTATTGAAGCAGATCAATAGTCGACAATGATTTAAGAATTACAATTTACGAGTGATTTAATTTTCCTTTCAATCTCTGCAATTTATCCCTGCCTTAGATTTTGCGATTGCGCATTCAACGATCACGATTTAATTTGACTTAAACTAGTTTTTAGTTGCATTAACCATAGTCATAGATCGTTGAAGTTGTGTGATCTGAAGATATAGACAGATTGCGAGATTGTAACTAGCAAGTGGTTTAATTTTGCTTTCGCTCCCCACAATTCATTCCTGTCGTCGATGGCTTGCAGATCTGACGATCACGATCTTTCAATGATCCTCAAGCCCACAGTCACTCATATGACCAATGTGCATTATATTAGATGATCAACATGGTCAACCTATTGATCGGACGACTGTTGAGGCTTACGCTTTTCCTTCCGAGTTTTGATCTCTGTGTTTGCTAACCCTCCTGAGATTTTATCATAGAAACATTGTTGATCCTGTCATGATAAAAAATAATGAGGAATTTCTTCTGCTTCCTGATATACTGTGCATTGTGATTTTCCTGTTGAGATTTGATCCTCCGATCATTCTGTTTGACATATTCTACTGACTGATATACTGTTGACATCAATGAAAACACATGAATGACAATTTGTCCAACACATAGTTAAGCTCTTTTCAAACTCCTTAAAATTGAAAATATAGTTGAGTGATCTTATCTTTGTCATACTTTTCCACGTGGAGTCTTCTTTTAGTGTTTTTCAAACTCTCTAAACATGAAAAACCACTGAGCTTACCTTCTCTGGGCTAGTAAAACTCCACATGGAAGGAGTCTTGTTGTGTCATACTTAATCGCATCGCATGTCTCATCCTTGCATCTTTGGCCTAATTTCAGCTTCATGTTGCTATTATATGAACCTTCAAATCATTCCTTAAATGCAAGCCTTGCAACACTTTTTCCCTCCCGATCTGACACCTTGACCCATGGAGGAATTTTTCTGAGTGTCCTTATTCTGCACAGTCTCCTTGCACTTAGGATCAATATGTTCCATGCACTTGGAACTAGTTTTATTTCTCGCAACACTCGTTCCTCCTTTGTAACGTATCATTCTTTTATTCTTTTTCAAGCTCGTTACAAATTTTAAAAAGCCAAAAAAAATCAAATATTCCAAAAAGAGGGGACGAGATATACATTCTCTTTTATCGACAACAAGATAGTCTCCCTTGGAAAAAGCACATCCTTCCATTTGTTAGCCAAGCATTGGGATCTAGTATGACCTTAAGAAGTTGTTCTTGTTACATAGAGTTGTGTCCTCTTCTGTTTGGTTACTCTTCCAAACATATGGAGAGTTTGTGGTGCCTCTTGTATCACAAACTTATGTCAATACTATGTTTCCCAAGTCTCATCATTTTTTCATGATTTTTTCCAAGGGAAGTTTTATCTAACCTGATTCGGTCATTTTGCAGTTTATCTCTTGAATTTCATGAGTTGGTCATCCCGAGAGTCCAGTCAAGTTTGGATCAATGGAGTTTTTTGCCTAATGATCGGGATCCTCCAGTCTTTCTATGACAACATGTTGAAGACCTCAGAGCAATGAGTCTTACACTCCTATTGTACTCCTACCTGATATTTTGAAGATCTTGAAGTTGTTGCTTGACCTATGAAGTCCTCATCTCCAGCCACATGCATCAATGCTTCTTGAAGTTGCATATCATATTGTACTTGTATATCTTCAGATGATCTTGAGATTTAGATCTGTTTTGTATTGTTCGCGACTGCACTTTATATGGAAATTTATATTTTGTCTAGTAGTCATATATGACATGGATCTGCAGTGTACTTGATTGTCAACCATGTTTAGTTCATCCCGAGCATGGGTATTCCTGCCTCAGAGAGATTATCATTGTTTTGCAAATGGAACACTCACAAACACTTGTCTTGGGCTCACTCAACTCCATTCCTTCCCATTGGTAAAGATATTGTAATGTGTTTCAGCCATCAGTTTCTCTTATGACCTCACACATTAGGGGGCATCTGTTATAGTCCAAAATGCCTTATATATGCATAAAATACATTGGCCCTTCCATTTGCATACTTTGCCAAAATATTATTGAGGCTTCCTTTTAAAAAACCATTTTTTGGAGAGTGTACGCGCCCTGCTGAACTAATAGCCCGCGTACACACGCGTGCTACATGCTAGTTAACCTATGTACACACACATGATGCATGCTAGATAGCCTGCGTTTACCTCCAAAATTTTCAAAAAATATAAAATTGCATGGAATTCAATAGAGTTTATAGGTTATGGAGGGTTTCCTAACCATTTTACCCCTTGTAGCCCATCCCCAAACCGAATAACCATATTTTTCTCATATAAAAAGAGGTCTTGGGGTGTCATTTATGAACACAAGTAAGATAATAAGAAAACTATTCCAAAATCCCTTCCTTATCTTAGCCCAAGTTTTGCATCCCATTTTGAGTTTTAGCCTCATCCTTTCCCTCCAGCCTTTTTCCTTATGCAACCCTTCCTCCTTCCCTTGGTGATAAGTTGGTTGTGAGAAGATAACATGGGATTGATGCACTTGGAGCCACGACATAGGAGCCCAGACCTGGTTCGTGGAGTGGTTGTCGACAAAGGTTGTAATCCTTTTTGTCTTGAAATTGTTTAAAAGAGTTCGTCCTTGTCCCAAAATATTATGTTTGTATGATTTTATTGATTTATGCATTTATATCTATGTCTAAACTTTGAAAGTGATTAGTAGATATTTCATATGTTGTAGAATTGTTTTCCTAATCTTTTGTAGGTCAGATTTGGGAGGATATCTGCGATCTAGGAGGATGCAACAAGCGAAAGAGGTCTACGCCGACCACAAGGACTAAAGGTGCACCCATTGACCCTCTTTCCTCTCTCTCGTCACTTTGTTTAGATAGTTTTTGGGTAGCTTCAAGGGTAGAACAATATTTTAAGGGAAGTCAACTCTCTTCCTTTACCTAGACCCAATATAGGGGGATTTTCCCTGTAGCACATTGGCATTCTCATTTATACTCCATATTAGCTTACATTGATCAATTGACCTCCACCATTAAAGTTAGCATGAATGTCTTCCACTTGTATTAGTGGGTGTGCTTAATGCATGGAAATGTGTCCCATGATGCTCCAAATAGGCATTTTTAAGATGCTTGTAAATACTTGTAGATACTTGATTTGATTGATTGCTCAATTTGGAGCATCCAAATTTGATCCAATAGTCACACTCTTCACCTTGTGGTTTCTCCTAATTATGGTTGATGATCTATTTAGAATTTCTCTCAGGCATGCCCACAAATATTTTCTTGGCCTAGACATCATCGTTTTACCTCTATCAATATGCCATGGTTTTATACAGAAGTGAAATTGGCCCATCTTGCTTACATTTTCTTTGCAACCAATGCTCAAATTGGATCACCACTTCAAGTGTCAACTTGAGCTCATCATAATTATTAATTTACATGTAGTGAACTTCTATTGGTACCCATTAATTTACAATAGTAATAATCACTTGTTTGTTGTCATTGTTGTTTCTTGTATTACACAACAACAAGGTAATAGGATCTTTTGGCCAATAGACAGTTTGGATCTTTTGGCCAATATTCAATTTTCAAACATATTGAAATATCTCAAGAAAAACGTGAACTATTGGTCTATTGATAGATCCAAAAAGAGGGACAATGAAACTAACTATTCTCGCTAGGTTTCATCTGCAACACTCCAATGAATCCTCCCTTCCTTGCTGCATGCAAACCCAAAATAGATCTCCTCCTTGTGCAATGGCCTTGTGGATCCTCTATGCCCTCTGTGAAAACACGTTCTAGATATCCTCCTCAATATTTCTCGTGGATCCTCTGTGCCCTCTCTGAAAAATCATTGCACATATCCTCCTTGCGACAGGGTTCCAGTCGACCTATGTTTCAAAAATAGGGGTCGACGTCTATTTCGAAAATTGGGGTATGCGCGAGATGGGAATTTTGTAACATATATTATATGTTACATATGTGATATATGTGACATGTATTATATATGTAATATGNATATATATATATATATATAGTAATGATCCATGACAATGTCAATGATGATCATGAAGACAATCACGATGATAGTGATGATGATGACGACGACGACGACAATGTTGGTTATGGTGATGACAATGATGCCATTAAATTGAGAGGACATGGGTAAATTGAGCCTCCTCCAATTTTGAGATGGGTGGGATAGAGGCCCCATATATTATATCAATAAGTGTGCCCTTGTAAAATATATCAAACTACCACATCACGAAGTGCACCTCCCTAGTACTAATCTCAAGGTAGAATGCACCCACTAAGTTCTCCAAATGTAAATCAACCAAAATAAAGTGAAGGGGGTAGGGGAACACAATCCCTCCACATCACATGAACTTCTCCACTAGGGGAAAACACTTTCAGAGAAACCAAAATATAACACTCCCTCTTTGAGAGGAAAGTGTTTTCTCCAACACCATTCTTGTCCCTTTCTATCTCAATTGTACTTGTAACCTACAAATCCAAGTCTAGGGAAATCTTGGAATCAATCACCGATCCCGCACAAGGTTCTATAAATTCCTCCTAAACATCACTCTCCTCCATCATGGAATCACTCCACACCTATTCTACAAAACTGGAATGCTCACCAATGTAAATATCATAACCCTCTATTGGCCTAGATGTGTCACATTGTTTGGTTCACCCTGAAACTCGCTTGGATATTCATTAAGCATAATAGGGAGAACATGACTAGTTTCAAGAATCCTTTTGTCCAAAAATGTCATCACCAAAGGGAAAATCATTGCTTAATTAGTTGAAACCACTCTTATTCATGGCCAAAGTAGGAAATAGGGTTAGTTTCACTCACAACCTTTGTGTGAGTCACATGCAAATCAACATTGCACAAATGAAATTATAGAGCATTGAACAAATTAATTTATATAGAATTACACAAATCCAATTCAAACCTATAAGACAAATGGGTTGAAAGTGAATTTGGAGGTTGAATCTATGGATTGATTTTAAAGGTGATGAGGTTTCTCTTGTGAAAGGTGATAGATTGAGGACAATGCTGATTGGAGAAGTCAATGGTTTGGTCAAACATATAAGTGGGCTCACAATAATTGTCCTCGCATTCAAACTAATCGATTCTAGCCTCATATTCTCTCCCATATTCAAGAGTGGAAAAGACATCAAAGTCATCCCTTAGAGGTACCTCGCTAGATGAAAGTTTACCTAGGTCATTTCCTTCTAATATCCTTCAAGAATAATTTTTGAAAGGTATTATTTTCTTAAGGAGACACACTTATTGAGATAATATATGGGGCCTCCCATTGGTCAACCACTCCTATAATTTTTCATCTATTCTAACACCTTTCATGTCTAAGACTATGGAATTTTATTCAATGGAATTCCCCATATCTTTATTATATATTATATTAGTGTTTATTATAAGTGTTTGGTATTCTTGACATCCACCATACCATAGTTACAATAATGGGTTAAGTAAAAAACTAGGAATTGTAGATTAGACTAGAATATATGCTTAACCAAATATAGTTTGATTGGATTGAGTTAGTTTAGTTTGAAATGGGCTAGACCTAGCCAAGTCCAATCACAAAATGATAAAACATGAGTTGGCTTAATTAATTCTAGAATAAATCAACTCAATCTAATAGGTCAACTCAAGGGCCTTGTTTGTAAAAGACCAATAAGGAAATTTCACATAAATGATTGATTTATACTCATTTTATCTTGAAATATTCCACAAATGAAAATGATTTTATAGCTCATGGTAGAAATATTGAGGAGAAATCAAAGTGGAAAGAAAATGATCCCCCATCCTTGCCTCTTGGTGTTATGGAAATTAGGCCTTATACTGAAGAAGCAGGGTGGTGAGAAGTCAAGAACCTACCATTGGTTTATTTAATTAGTGATCCCCTTATGACTTATGTTCATGACAAACCATCATAAAAGAAGAGTGAAATCATAGGTTTTCCTATAAAATAGTCAGAAAATTCTAATGATGACCTAAATAAAAAGGAAACACTAGGTTTTGAGGAAATTAATGATGAAGATGGATATACTATTGATTTTGGTCCTTTGATTTTCATTGGCACTCCAGAGTACCCAAACTCATTTCTAGCTACATGTTTATCGATTGATCACATCCCAACATTTCAAGGTCAAAATATTACATATTCTTCATATGAGCATGTGAAAACGTTTTAGTCACTAATCAAAGAAATGAAGGATGACCATGAAGTTGTTTGTGTAGATATTTGAAAGGGAAGTATTGATATGAATTTGAAAACTATTTCAAGACTAGGTGGATTAATCAGAGAATTGACAACTCATAAGAAGTAATTGAATTCCCCAAATCATACGATGAGCATTCCTTTGAAATGTCAATATTATATAATTCGTTGAAATTATTGATATTCATGAAAAATAATTCCAAGGAAAAAACGACAAAATTAATGGGAAATCAAAAAGCCTTGTATCATGTTAGAGACTAGAAAAAGGAAATAAAGTAGTTCTCTACTGTTGTTGTGGATCAAGCTAAAGGTAAAGTAAATATGGTGTGTTCTTTTAAAATTTAAAATGGTTTAGTATGGTTTCATTTCTTCTTCATTTGATGCACAATGACAAGTGACATTGTGATGATGTGAAAGAATTCTATAAAATTATTGATATCACCATTGTTATTTCCATTTCCATATGCTTTGTCCTTCATATTATTGATCAAGAGACAAAACAAATTGTATGAAATAAAGAATATCAAAATTTTGACACCATTGTTCCCACTCAACAACAAAGTGAAAAAATGGAATTTATGTGAGATTTATATTATCAAGCATTTACGTCATGTGCCTTTATGATATATGGATTTCCATGAACATTAGGAGATTTAAGGAGGAATATATGATGAATGTTTTCAAAACTTGGACAATCCTCTAGATATCATAAATTGAAAAAGGAGGTGATGCACATGTACAAAATAGAACATGTTTAATTAAAGTCAAAGAATGAGTAGCACATTGATGTAATTTTTTCACAAGAATCTGAATCAGAGAAGATCCATATCGCTACACCCAACATGTTCAAGAAATGGGATTTTAAGTATGGTATGCTCTTGTCAATTTGATGGTGATAACATGCTCCCTTCCCTTTCCATTACATTACATGTTGTACAACAAGGTGATCATACACGATGATATGGTAATAATTGTGATAACATTAATGGAACCCTATGGTGTCCCATTGTTTTTTTTATGGAAGAAGGACAATAAATTTGAAGGAATCAAAAGAGGAAGTATGTCTAGATGTGTCACATTGTTTGCTTCACTCTGAAACTCACTAGGATATTTGTTAATAAAAATAGGGAGAACATCAATAGTTTTAATAATCTTATTTTCCAAATCGTCATCACCAAAGGGAAACTCATTACTTAATTAGTTGAAACCACTCTTCTTCATGGCCAAAGGATGAAATAGGGTTAGTTTCACTCACAACTTTTGTGTGAGTCACATGCAAATCAACATTGCACAAATGCAATTATAGAGCATTTCAAAAATGCAATTATAGAGCATTTCACAAATGAAATTATAGAGAATTGCACAAATCCAATTCAAACCTATAAGACAAATGGGTTGAAAGTGAATTTGGAGGTTGCATCTATTGATTGGTTTTAAAGGTGACAAGGTTTTGCTTGTGAAAGGTTATATATTTAGGACAAGGATGATTGGATAAATATTCAGTGGTTTGGTCAAACATATAAGTGGGATCACAATAATTGTCCTCACATCCAAAATAATCGATTCTAGCCTCATATTCTCTCCCCTAGTCAAGAAGAGAAAAGACATCAAAGTCGTCCCTTAAAGGTCCCTCGCTAGCTAAAAGTTTACCTAGGTCATTTCCTTCTAAGAGCCTTCAAGAATGAGTTTTGAAAGGTATTCCTTGCTTAAGGAGACACACTTATTGAGATAATATATGGGGCCTCCCATTGATTAACCACTCATGTAGTTTTTCATCTATTCTCACACCTTTCATGTCTAAGACTATGGGATTTTATCCAATGGACTTCCCCATATCTTTATTATATATTAGATTAGTGTTTATTTTCATGGTGATTATTTGATGTTAATTTAATATTTATTAATACATTTGTTGTTGTTTGTTCTTGTTCATCACAACAAAATCTCAATCTTGAAATCATAAGAAGCCATACCGGTCTCATATAGCCCAATGAAGACAAAGACATGTGTCAAGGTGTTCCTAATAAACTTTTGTTTTTGTTTTAATTTGAATGAAATCATATGGACATAGGTTATTATAATGGTAGATCAATTAAGTTTTACCAACAATTTGGAAATTGAAGCAACTCACTATGGTTAATTAATCAACAATTCCTTTAGTGAGATAAAAGAAGTAATAATGCTAGAAATGGAAATGGAATAAGTAAGATAACTCACTTGGAACTCATTGTTGTAGATGATGAAGCTCTTTTCATTGAAGTGTAAAGTTGTGATAGTCCTCTAATAGTGATCCATGTCCAAAATGACTTCCACACTAGATATAACCAATAAACACTAGATATGCAATAATGAAATATCCATAACAAATAGTCCTAGCACGCTCACGGGGGATGGTACCTCCCTTACCCTAGCTATGTTGGAACCTCCCTTAAGGTGTTAGGGTTGAAACATACAAGAAATTAGTGGATGATATGAGTGGACAATATTTTTTATTATGGTGGTGATGACGATGATGAGGATGACGATGATGACAATGATCATGACAATGACAATGATTACCATGATAACAATGGAAATGACGATGATCATGATGAAAATGCCAATGATGATGAAGAAGATGATGATGATGACGATGACTATGAAAATCACAATGACAACGATGATGATGACCATGACAATGAAAATGATTACGATGACAATGATGATGATGACGATGTCAATGGCGATGATGATGATGATGTTGATGATGATGATGATGACAATGATGATGACGATGAAGATGACGATGATGATGATGATGACAATGACGATGACGATAAATATGATGATGATGATGATGATGATGATGATCACGATGACGATGATGATGATAATGATGATGATGATGATGATGATGACAATGAATATGATGATCATCATCATCACGACGACGACGACGACGACAATGATGATGATGAAAATCATGATGACGATGTCGATGTCGATGTCGATGATGATGATAATGATGATGATGATGATGATGATGATGATGATGATGACGATGACGACAGCGATGACGATGACAATGATCATATGGATTAGGTGACTATGTTGATGATGATGACGATGATGACAATGATGATTATGATGACGAGGATGACGATGATAGTGAAAATGGTGATGACGATGATGAAGATGATGAAAATGATGATGATGATGACAATAACGATGATGATGATGACGATTATGATGACCATGATGATGACGATGATGAAAATGATGATGACGATGATGATGAAAATGACAATGATGATGAAAATGACGATGACAATGACCATGATGATGAACATGATGATGAAAATGAAGATGAACATGATGATGAAAATGAAGATGAACATGATGATGACCATGACCACAATGACGGCGACAACTGCGAAAATATGTAACGATCACATAACTCCAACATTTCATCATTTACGTAATATAATTGATCATCTAAGTACTAATACAATTCTACATTTGAATCATCTCACTCAAAATCAACATTGAAAGGATTGGACATATCGAAATCATCATCACCAAAGTCATTTTCGATAATATCATCGTCAGCATGATTATCAAGAACATTGTCATATACATTTGGCTCAACTTATTCGACTTCTTCATCTGACAATACTTCTACTTTGTGCTCATCTGCATCTTCTTCTTCTTCAATATCATCTTCTTTTGTTACATTATACTTTACACACCTTCCTCTTGGATCATATATAACAATATACGACCAACCTTCTTTACCTGGAACCTCTAAATAAAATACTTGCTCACATTGTCTTGGAAGAGCATATGTTTATGTACTCAACTCAAACGTCCTTGTATTAAACATGGTAAATCCATTGACATGCTCAATAATATTTCTTTCAAGATCACATTCATTCATATGTAACATGTACCATTTGACCTCGAACAAAACTAACTTGAAGGAATTAAAGTCACACGCGATTATATCATTCAAATACCCATAGTATCTATTTTCATATATTGTTGGATGCCTTTCACTTCTAGAGGAAACATTAGCGACCTGAAAAACTGTAGTTATCCTAGAATTAGAGGTTTTCTTCTTATCATCCAACTTTTTGATGCAAAATTTACGACCATTGCACCACATAGCTTTGTGGTGTTTCAACTACAATATGCCCCACACATAAAAAAAAATGTATATTTGTCAATGAATAAACACGATATTTAGACTTAGTAAAATTTTATAAAAGAAACACCAATATAATGGAAAAGAACTGAAACATGATGCGGGTGAATAATATGTCTACCTTTTTATCTTTTAAACCATATGCTAAATCAATTTCCCTATGAGTAAGATTGGTATATTAATTACGATGAGCTTCTTTAAGCAAAGTATCCACCCCTTCCCATGATAACCTACCATTACATTTTATATTACATCGATCTATCCATACTTTCATCCAATCAATATTGTTTGTGATGTATAAATGTATTGCATCCCACTCTCGACCAACTGTATGAAAAAATAATAAAAATTAGTAATTAGAGTAAATATTAAATAATAATTGATCATGGAAGAAAAATAAAACTTAAATAAACCAGCCAAATATAGAAATAAACCAATATTAATGCAAAGTATTATAGATCTCTACCATCTAATTACATTTCTCTTTCCTCATTATACCTTTCTTGATCAAGACCTCCCCTTCAAATTTATTAATGGAATTGAGATCCCAAATCTAAGGCACCTTCATGATTTTTTTTGTTAATTTAGGAAGATACTGACTAATATACTCCAAGAATTGATATACCATATATCCCTCCACCATAGATCCCTCGGGACATGCTCTATGTCTAACGAAGTCCTTCAATGACTTCAAGTGCCTCTCCACAATCCACATTGACTTTATGTGTACATGTCCACACATTTCAATCTCCTCAACTTGGTGTATGAGGTAGTGTTCTTGTACATTGAAAAATGTGGGAGGTAGATACTTTTGCATTTCGCACATTAGACGAGGAATTTCTCTCCTCCAATATTGTATATCTTCTTTATGGATTTATTTAGATGAAAACCACCTACACATGATATAACAAATCAAATCATAGGTTTCAACAATAATGTCATATATGCATTGAAAGTATAAAAACAGATGTAGACAACTTGAGCAACAACAATTTTGCATATAAATCATTAATACTTACCTCATGTATTTTCCAAGGTCATATATAACTTGTTTTACATTGTTGTCAAAGATGTCAGGTAGAGATAGAGGTAGAACATACTGTAACAACAAAGGGATTATTGATTTTTAGGAAAAGAAAACCATATTATAATACTAAAAAGTCATATATTAATTACCAATATAGAAATCTATGCCCAAAATAATTACCTTAATGAAGGTATGACAATCATGAGTTTTCACCCCGCCAAATTCACATTTCTTCGTTAATATATTCTTTATGTTTGAAGCAAATCTCATGGGAAATTTAATTTTTTAAATGACCTCTTTTACAACATTGTTTTCTTTCTCTGTAAACAACCATGGAAGACTATTTTAGTGTACTCCATTGTTATTTGAATAAATCACATTTTGTAGTGCATGATTGGCTTCCTGAATGTCAATACAAATTTTGAAAAGTTTTTCTTTGTCACTCCTTCCATCTAAAATTAACCACAATGTTTATGTTACATTCTTCCCGATATGCATTGTATCAAACAAATGAGCTATTTGTAGGTTCTCATAGTAGGGAAACCTATTGAATTGTACAAGATAACTTTTTAATCCTTGTGGAAGCCCATTAATTCCTTGACGACATTTATGAAAATTAATTAATGAGATTACAACAATAATCGTTAGATACAATAAACAAAATTTGATATAAATTAAAATAGTAAAACACTAATATATATGCAGACACATATACTGAATGCTTACCTTGATGGTTTAATATATTATATTCCAACTTCCATAGGTGAGGTGTCATTCTTTGTGGTTTTATGCCAGTCTTTTCTTTCGAATTGAAAATATGGTTTTATGTAGTTTGATACATATGGTTCTTAGGGAGGAAGTGCCTATACTCATCAAATACATCCTTTCCTATACTTCTTGAACGACACGATTTCATCCTAGGACCAAAAACTAGACATGCAAATTTACCCTTTGTTTGAATACCTGTAAGATGATATGGATTAATGTTAGCATTATTTATATAATGAGGAATTGATATTTAAGAAGCATGCATCATATTTTCATAAAAATATATATTATTAAATTCCATCAATTTGTTACATACCATAAAATGTTTTAGCCCTAAGGCATCATGAATTGTCCATGTAAGTGTTCAATGAAATTGAAATTTCTTTTCCCTATTGGTCTAGAGATGTCGTACATAGTGATGCCAACCCATAACTTTACTAGCTCGTCGACAAGAGGCTCAATATATACATTCATATCTTTGACTTGGTACTTACCTAATTGGGTGAAAGTACACATAATTACTACATATAT
>ML784507.1:331127-346225 GCA_009831015.1 Picea engelmannii
CAACAAACAAGAAAAAAACATAATACAACATTTAAAACAATTTTGTAAACAAATACCTAGAACAATCATTGTCAACATTGTGTGCTCCCTCTTTATTGACATCCAAGGAGGAAGGTTATTGTTTATAACAAAAATAGGCCACAATGAGTAAATAGACCTGAGCTAACCAAATGGATTGACACCATCAACTTCCAATGAAATCCTAACATTACTAGGTTCTTCTTTAAAAATTGGTCATCTTTCTTCGATGTTCCTAAATGAAAAACCATCCGTAGGCATTCGAAGAACACCATCTTCACTTTTGTGTCATGCATGGTAATCCATAAACTATGCAATGCTTTGACACCTAAAAAATCATTGAAAATGTGGAATTATCAGAATATGACAAAGAACCTTGTGAGGCACCTTTTTTGTTACTTGATTGGTTTGATATCTACTGATTTGACATTGCGGGAATTTATTTTCTGATGCATATTGTCCATAATATATAATATAATCATTCGTACATGCATCAATAACCTGATACTCCATTCCAATATCTTTCATAATGACACACATCTCTTGCTATGTGCGAGGTAAATTATTTGACCATGGTAAGAAAAATTCAACTAACAATCTACAACATAAAAAAAAGAAAACTAGTTAATGTAAATAATAGTAATAAAAAATATTGCATCCTTAATTTACATATTAATTGACACTACAAATAGATAAAAATAAAGTGGACCTTTACATATAATATGTGACAAATTATATTACGTACCTTAGGATCTGTGTGAGACAAGTATTTGACAAACCATTCAATACCTTCAAGTTCACCAAAAACATTATAACATAGAGAATATATGTTCTTGATCCTTCATAAAGGGGTTGTTCTTCCTTCTCAAGTAGAGGTACATCATAAATATCATCATCGTTTTCCTCATCGATAGGAGAAAAGATGTCATGGATAAATCTATGTGTCCCATCATCCGACTCAACAATATCATTGGTGTTATATTCTTCCATAGGATTGACATGATCTTCAATATTCATATTGTCTTCCACATCTTGTACAATAGTATTTCTACTACTACTTGGTAGATATTTATTTGGCGACAAACACCTAGGAGGATTTATCTTTACAATTACAAACAAACAATAACATTAGTGTATATAAAAAAACTTAAAACCATTTCTTTTAAATACAATCAATACAAAGAAATTTATAATGAATAACTTATCATGTGATGAAATGTATGCCCCCCTTCACAATGCCCCTATATAAAACAATGTTTTTCAATTATTTTCCTTAGAACTCTTCTTCTTTTCAAGCCCCTACATTCATAGAAAGGGAAATAACATTTCCCATCAGTACCGACCAATGCCTCCCATGCATCCCTTAACCTAAAAATCGTCCTTTCACTCTCTTCAGGTGTTGGCATTTGGATTTCCTATATTAATTACAACAAAATCCAGTGAAACAATATAAGTACATTAATTTATGAATTATTGAATCTAATTATGGTATAAATATCAATTTTTGTCATAGATTTATTAAAGGTTTATAATAGTAATCAACAAATCAAAACCATACATTTTTCCACATAATTTCCAAAGCTTCACTATAAGCAAGTAATAAAATCAAACAATAAAAGAGAACTACATTAAGACAAATTGTATAAAAATTAAATGGAATTGAGTAGACATGTTCATACCTATATATTTCCTAGGGAAACATTTGTGTCCCCAAATGAAAGAGGGTATAAGGGTTAGGGATCCAATCTCGGTATTTAAAAAAAAAAAGACAAAGTAATATTAAAAATGTGTAACCTTCAAAGTACAAAATTAGAGTTATTCAGATCAAGAATTGGATTTGAGGAAAGTCGCACATAGAAAATAGACTAATAAATCATGCAACGAACAATGAACATAAAAATATTTTATAATCGTCACACCTACAACAAATTTTTCGAAACCACTAACCTCTGTCGATCTTTCGACGAACTCTAACTATGTCAAAGTTGACCAAATGAGTGAAGTCAATGACCGTTAAATCGTTTTTAAAAGGGTAGTAGGCATCCACTCTTTTCATTGATAGATAAAATAACTTTCATGCAGGTTCATCGCAAGATCGATGAAGATATCTTTTCGTCGGAAGTTCGACATTATTGGGGCACCCAGAAAAAAAATATTAAAATTTGAATAATTTGCGATGATATGATTGAATTTATCCTTATCGTCGAAATTTTTAGTTAAATTTTGGCCCCATCTGTAGTAGTTCCATAAGTTTCTTATTAATTACTTAAGCAATTGTGACCTCCCCTATATAGGAAAGTTATTGATCCCAAGGGTTTCTATCTAAATCTCTCACCCCTATGAAGTAAATCTAAACCCACGCATGGAATTGTTCATTCCCACAACCTTCATATAGCTATATGTGATTGGATTTATATATAATTCTTCACTTAAATAGTCGTGACTCTTAACCTTCTTTCCCTTATTTCATTAACAAGTTATGGGAAATTTTCTC
The DNA here is from genome assembly GCA_009831015.1 of Picea engelmannii. Classification (NCBI taxonomy): domain Eukaryota; kingdom Viridiplantae; phylum Streptophyta; class Pinopsida; order Pinales; family Pinaceae; genus Picea; species Picea engelmannii. Next base: position 333,640 of record ML784507.1, read on the forward strand.
CCAACTTGAGTCATTGCAACGTATGTTATCACATATGCTTTTTTGAATGAAGAGTGGCCCATAGATTTTGTGTGGATAGTTGCAACCTAGGTTTTCATCCCCACTTCATCAAGCAATTTGTGAGTCATTATCCCCTCACATGAATCACTAAGATTGATTTTGTTGTGGCCATAATCCCATCAATTTCCATTTTATTATATCATTTCCATTTTAGTGGGGGAATCACAACCTAATTTTCCACTTGGTTAGCTGTGAGGATGCCTCATTTTCCTTTACTCTACGAGCACTTGGGATAAAATTTCACTTCATAAAATAATTTAACTTGTCCGCATGTAATCATTCATATCGCTTCCCTCATATTAAATTTTACAACTCTAAGCAGGGTAAGGATCATGTGGAAGGTTGCAACCATATGTTTATCTCATCCTTTTCATTGAAAGGGCGTGACCTAACTTTTCACTTAAAATATGGTGAGGTAGCCTTTCATTTTTACCTTACAAAGGGTAAGAGTTGAGTGCCTTAGGTACTTGAAATTGCACCAATTATTCCAAAGCTTCCTCTTGTGTTTCCCTTAAAATTAGTGATGGAAACAAATTTAGTGGGGCCCACCCATGCTCCTACTATTTGAAATAGAATTTATGACTCATGTATATAGAAGTTGACACATTTATTCCTTGATCTAAAACTAGGTTTCACCCATGGATAATTAAGTCGTTGTTCATTTCCCTAAGCACTTGTGTCCCTGATCACATCCAAATAAGAGAACTTTGCATTACTCTCCTATTTAACTAGGTTATAATAGTGAAGAATAAATTCTAGTTACAAGTTCAATTAGTCAAAAATATGACACCTAGGATTCTTTCGAGCAATTTCTATCTCGAAAAACCATAAGATGAAAATTTAACATATTAATATATAGAGTGTGTCTCATTAACAAGTGATATACTTATTTCTAACTTGGAGCCTACGCATTCCAAGAAAAAGCTGCAAAGAACAAGTCATAACAAAATATTGTTTTGAAGGATGAAACCTTGAAAATTGCTAGGTTTGTCAAATTTTGGTGAATTTGAGATTATGTTTTCTTCGTTTGAAATCCAATGAAGCTAAAACCACTCTCAAACATATCCGATCAATAAATTATAATGATACAAATTTAAGTAAAAGAGTATAAAGGAAAATAAAAGGAAGGTTGAAACTTTTACCTCCCCTTCTATGTCGTGAATTTCCTTCATTATTTTGGATGTGATGACCCTTCATTCTCTGAATCATGAGTTTCTCCTTTTCCCCATCAAACACGCATATACCTTTCACTACTTCTATTGCATTTCCACCCATTTGTTGGTTAAGATGCAATTGAGCCACTCACTATGGTAGTTGTGAGTTTCCTTTTCTTCTGTTTCCTTTTGGAACATGAGGCATTTTCCCCTTGTCTTTTTATCAGTTTGTCTTTTGCACCCTTAAAAATCTTTTTCACTACGATTTTACCTTTTATTGTTGTATTGAAAATTGGTCTTTTCCCCTAAAAAATGAACTATTCCCCTTCACTAATTTGGGCACGAATTCCTTTGTTGTTTTAGGTGCAATTTACCCTTTCACCCTTTCAAAACAAAAACATTCACTTCATTGTTTTGGGAATGATTTATACTCTTGTGGTTTCAAATGCAAATATTTTCCTTTGTCATTTGTAGGGATATTTATCATTTTGGAATTAGTTTCTTCAACTATGATTTACTATTTTTCTCTTTGGAAGGCAAATTACTCCTTCACTCATTTGCTTGCAATTTAGTCATGTGATTCACCCATTCATTATTTGGTATGTGAAATTATTTTTCTGCAAATTCCTTCATTCCTCTAGCATTTGACCTCTATCAGAAGCCCTTATTTATGTGCCCTATAAAATTTTAAAAACTTGAATTAATGAATTAGATCTTCATGCTAGGATAATTAAATTCACAAATTGAATTAAGTTCCAATAGAAATTTGGGTTTAGGTAGCATCATAGAGAGATTAGTAAATAATCCATCTTTCTAAAATCTGAAAGAGGCATTTCATAGCTAATTAAAAAACCTTGAGTGTGTAGTATATTTTCGAGATTAACTTCAGTTCTTCCCCATTCAAAATTGTTGCCCACGACATATTGAATTTTCTGGCATTTTCCTTAATGAATTATTTTCTTCAGATGTAATAAACATTATGTTATCATGATCAAAATTTTCAAATATGTGGTGTGTATTTGGATCCTAGTTTGAAGGATCGTAGGGGACACATTGATAAATTAGTTTACTACTAAGATTCTATAATAACACACATGGTTTTTCTTTGAATGATAATTATGAGTGATAGAAATAAGGCAGCGATAAAGAAATAAAGGAACAAAGGGATAAAGAGAAAGTCTCTCCCATAATTGTGGTGCAATGGAGTGATAGTGGAGAATTAAAAAAATAGTGGCATTTGAGGGCCCAACTCTCACAATGGTCATGCCTTTCCATTGTTTATATAAGAAACTATCCAAGATGTACAAGCAAGAAATTCCACTTACAACGAGGCCTATTAATTCCATAAATGAAGAAGATATTGATGATCATATGATAGATCACATGGTCCAGAGTCCTTATATGTATAGTGTTGTTTCCCTTGCATAAAGTTTTCATATCTAAACATGATCCAATGGGTACTAAGATCTAGTTAGGAAGATAAGATATTGCCTTCCATCGAGGCCTATTAATTCCATAAATGAAGAAGATATTAACAATCATAGGATATATCACATGGTATAGAGTCCTTATATGTATAGTGTTGTTTAAACCTTCATATCTAAGCGTGATCCAATGGTAGTACTAAGTTCTAACTAGGAATAACAGGTATTGTCTTCCATCGAGGCCTATTAATTCCATAAATGAAGAAGATATTGATGACCATAGGACAAATCACATGGTCCAGAGTCCTTATATGTATAGTGTTGTTTCACTTGCATAAATGTTTCATATCTAAGTGTGATCCAATGGTAGTACTAGGATCTAGTTAGGAAGACAAGATATTGTTTTCCATCGAGAACTATTAATTCCATAAATGAAGAAGATATTGATGATAATAGGATAGATCACATTGTCCATGGTCCTTATATGTATAGTGTTGTTTCTCTTGCATAAATTTTTCATATCTAAGTGCTATGCAATGGTAGTACTAATATCTAGTTAGGAAGATAAGATATTTTTTTTCCATTGAAGCCTATTAATTCCATAAATGAAGAAGATATTGAAGATCATAAGATAGATCACATGGTCCAAATTCCTTATATGTATAGTGTTGATCTTGTTAGGAAGACAAGAGATTGTCTGGATTAACTTGAGTTCTTCCCCATTCAAAATTGATTCCCACAACATATTGAATTTCCCACATTTTCCTTAATGAATTATTTTCTTCAGATGTAATAAACATTATATGATCATGATCAAATTTTTCAAAGATGTGGTGTGTGTTTGGATCCTAGTTTGAAGGCATGTAGGGGACACATTGATAAATTAGTTTGCTACTAAGATTATATAATAACACACAAGGTTTTTCTTTGAATAATGATTATGAGTGATAGAAATAAGGCAACGATAACGAAATAAAGGAACGAAGAGATACATAGAAAGTGTCTTTCATAATTGTGGTGAAATGGAGTGATAGTGGAGAATTAAAATATTAGTGGATTTGAGGGCTCGACTCTCACAACGGTCATTCCTTTCCATTGTTTGTATAAGTAACTATCCAAGAAGTACAAGCAAGAAATTCCACTTCCATTGAGGCCTATCAATTCCATAAATGAAGAAGATATTGACGATCATAGGATAGATCTCATGGTCCAAAGTCCTTATATGTATAATGTTGTTTCCCTTGCATAATTTTTTCATATATAAGCATGATCCAATGGTAGTACTAAGATCTAGTTAGGAAGACAAGAGAATAAATTTGAACGAAGAAAGAGGTATTGTTCCTTTCATGCTTACAATTGGTCATGCTTATAATGAGTTTGAATTCAAATCCATGTAATAAAGTATGTTCATGATATTATTAGGTTTTTCTCTTCTTTTGAGTTACAATTAGCCTATTCTAAGTTGAAAAAGAATGTTAACAACCATGAGGAAGTTGAAGTGTCGGGGAGGAATGTGAAAGGTCATAATAGTGTAACTCCTTTTTTTCCCTCATGCATAAATATATGTAAGGAATCCAAAAGAAGGGACATTTTTGGGTAAGAAGAACTTGGAAGGAGGATTGTGTAATCCAAGTTTCAAGCTCCCATTGGGAAAATATAGTACAATAATGTAGTTTTGTGGTGAAGAATTGTGTAATTTTTTTTCTACTTTTCTCCATGGCTAAAATGTGAGTATTTTCTTGTGAATGTACATTCATTAAGTCCATATTTTCTAATATGCTTTCCTAACGTACATTGACTTTGTGAATGTACAATTTTGGATTCATTGTTTTTTGTAAATATAGTGAATTCAGAACTAGATAAGAATAAAAATGCATGTTTCAATTTCTAAGTAGGTTCATTGATTCCACTAATTGAGCTTACATTTCATTTACATTATTTTTAATTCAATAATTTTGTTTATGCGCTCAAACACCCCAACAAACGTTATTCCAAAAAACACATAAAAATAAACAAAATCGATAAGTTAGCACCTCAAGTTAGAGGAATCATATTAAGGGTGGAGACCCTGATTTAGACATCTTCATCTGAAAGATTCCATGTGAAGTTGACTTGGAAAATTTATCTGTATCAATAGAAGCAAAAGGGACACAAAAAATGAGACAAAATTTGTTGCAAAAAAAGTTCACATGTCTCATTTCTAGTGTCGTGTGCCCCATTAAAAGGTTGTGTGATCCATTTGATGGTCTTGCACCACATTCCAAGTTTGTACATCCCATTTCTAAGGTTGTGAGTTACATTTGCATTGTATTAGTGTACCATGATTTGAACATATGACTTATTATTTACTACACTAGAAAGTGCAAAAATGGACTCAAAAGTTGAAAAATGATGCCAAAACGAATGCAGAAAGATGCAAAAGTGGATGCAATTAAGATGTTAGACATTAAAAAGAGACTCAAAAATGGATGTAGAAGGATGCAAAAAAGGATGCCAGAGGACTAGATGCAAAAGTGGATGCAATTAAGATGTTAGACATTAAAAAGAGACTCAAAAATGGATGTAGAAGGATGCAAAAAAGGATGTCAGAGGACTGTCCTGCATCTCATTTTCTAATTTTCATGGAAGAGTATGCAAATAAGGACACTATACTTGCTTGTATTGTAGTGGTGGGGAGAGAAGGCCTCTTTATCTTCCTAGAACACACCACATTAAAATACCATTTAATAAACCAGTTTCCCTATGGAAACTTCTCTATTATCTAATGTCAAAAGGTTTCCCTTTTCATTGCATCATTTGAAGCACATAAGTACTAGCACTGCTTAGCTTGACATCATATTTAATATCATTTTATTAGTGAAGTTGGTGCTTGAATCTATGAAATAGCTAAGGAGAACCAATGTTAACAACATTCATTGGTTGTCAATCCTAGCCAAATAAAATTAAGAGAAATTTTAAGAAACACAATCTGTAAACATACCATACTTCTAAGTCATTCAATCTTTAATACAATTCTTGGAAAATGTATTTGAGACCCTGTTATCACATGAACTTGTCATACTCCTGTGGGTTTGTGGTTTCTACCTAAGTCTGTAATTTTTCCCTGTCTCTCTCCTTTTCGCAGACCAAGTCTTAAAGTTTTCCCTTCGACTAGTAAAGTCAGTTTTGTTCGCCCCTTTTTGTTTAATAAACCTGGTTTTCCTTGATGTCTTACCTGAAAAAGTCTCGGCATGAAGCCTTTTTGTTTTCCTCTAAAGATGAACACCCATATCCTTTTGTTTCAATCATTTGTCCTGTTGTTTTCCCAAGCCCCCATCCATTCATCCAAAAAAAAATTTACATAGGCCGCAACCGCGGGCTCAAAGCACGACACTCAGAGCGGTCTGTTCTGGACCCGAATCAAGCAAAAAGGTAGGTTCATCTTTCAACAATAGGAATTCCATGTGGAGTTCAGATTAGTAGCTCAAGGGTGTTCAAAATCTTAAAATTTGCGTGAAGTATGGCATAGGAGCAAAAGGCCTGAAGAGAGCATGAGTCGTTGATATTTAAATGGATAGGTGGCAGTTGATCCAAGTGTCCAGGGAAATAAGCTTTGAGAGTTTCAAAGTGAGAAGTGTGTGTAATTCTCGAAGTGTGAAGCCCGAACTCCCAAAATAATCTGAGCCATCAAAAGTTGAGGACGCGTGGAGGCAGATCCCTTGCTTTAGAGTTCGACACTCCGAAAAATTGTGGGAGTTAAACATTGCAAAGTCCCAAAGTGCTCGAAGTCTCGAAGGCCCGAAGTGAATCTCAGTCATTGATCAATAAGAGCCACGTGTCGTTAGATTCATAGCTCCGGGCAAAATCACAGAAGGTAAGTGAGATATGAGTTTGGATTTTCCCGGAGCCTGAAGGCCCGAAGTGGATCTCATCCATCCAAATCCATAAGCCACACGTCATCATATCCTTAGCTCTGGAGGTTTTACTTGGAGGGAAATAGAGTTTGAGAATTGAAATTCCCGAAGGCCGATTTGCGAAGCAAATCTCGACCGTTGTTTTGAAGGGGAAGATCTGATCTGTCAATCTAAAAAAGTGCCAAAGTTGAGTTGTTGATCAAAGGGCCTAATCTTAGATCGCAAGATCAATGATCACACCAAATTGCGAGGTTAGAAGGTGCACACGTTTTAAAATCTTAGGGGCAGGCCGCAATCGGAACTGTGGTTTTTAGAAAGGGATGCGTGGTGGTTCATGGTGAATTGCAGGGACAAAAGAGGTTTTATTTCAAACCACCCTTGGTAGCAGCCATATTCATGCAATTGAGTAGGGTCATGGCCTTAGGTCACATTAAATATGGAGCGATGGAGAGGAGTTGTGCCAAAGGCCGAAAGCACCCATATTTGGTCACAAAAGAATATCTTCTTGGCCTCGAGGCATCGGGATTGACTCGAAAAAGTCATGGGCACCGCCTGGAACATTCATGGGTGTCAAGCCTTGTCCTAATCCTGATGAAGGTAGTTACTGAAAATGGGTGTGGTGGTTGAGACCTTGTCTCACCCCATAAATGGAATGCATGGAGAGAAGGGTTGTGGGGGTCGATTGTCAGTCCAAAGCTCCCTGCTGGATGGATTTTCTTGCAGAGCCCACACTGATTCAGGCTCGCGTTTGACGTAAGAAGGCCTGCACAGTCTGACAGAGAAGGTGCCGACTGAAAACTTTGAATGCAATGGGTTGATCACACTCCTAGTGGTTGCAACATTTCTAATATATATAGGTAGTTTTGATATTTTGTTAAGGTTGAATGGTTGAGCTAGGCTCTCTGCTATTGTAATATTTTTATGAAGAACATTGGTTCTCCGGCTATGTATTTGTTTTTGAGACATGTTGGTTAATCTAAGTCAGCTTTCTTGCTCCATCTTATTTGCCTCTGATACTAAGAGAGTTCATGATTGACTGATTCATATGGATTGCTATGACTGTATTATGATGAATGTTATATTATAGTGTTGTTATAATTTCTTTCAGTTTCTTTGAGATTTGAATTCAAGAGGATCTTGTGTTTAAGTTTTTCCTCCTTAGGTTGTTGGTGTTAAATATAATGTAACCTCAACAGTCTGAAAGTACATTGCCAGCTGTCATGGCCAGCTGTACTTACTATTCTTGTTTAGCTTGAGCCTATTTAGCTCAGCCATCTCCCATTGCATTGTACTTCTTCAGTACTTATTCAGAATTACTTCTTATTGTACTATTCTTCATACATTCCAATATACTGTTCTATTCTTTTCTCTCTGCATTTCTCTTTGCTTCACAATTTATCATGGTATCAGAGCTACAACAGTAAGCCTATTCACACAGGCTAGAGAGAAACATGATCCTCAAACAACGCAGAGCTTCACGGATCTTGAGAGCATGCGACACAGACTTTTTCACAAGGATTGGAGAGTTGTCCACTATACTCTCAAAAGACTCTCGCAGGAAACTTCCACGAGGAAGATAGCCGTAAGAAGCTCACACGTCAAAGCAGAGCATACAATGCTCGAAAGATCGAGGCAAAAGAGAGTGCAGAAGAAGAAACTTTAAATATTCTTGCACAATTTTCAAGAATCATCAAAGATTTACGAAGAAGAGCTGCAGGAGGCAGGAACTCTTGAAGAATTCAAATAATTCGCTCAAATTCATTAAAGATTCCTGTAGAAGGAAAAATTGTTTAAATATTTACGAGAATTCTCTGTAATCTGTCAAAGATTGCAGCAGAGAACAAAGATCTTGTGATATTCTTTCAAATATTTGAAAGATTCACAAATTTTTCTTCCGCAGAAGAAAATCCTTGCAAAATGCAGCAAAGATCACGTCTAAGGAGAAAAGAATGCATCTCATGTGGAAAGAACAACCATTGAGGCCGTAAGATTCATCCTGCGAACGGATCCAGAGTGGGAAACCAGTTCAGAAGGGATGAGGAGAGCGCGGAAAAGGAAAAAGAATTTCAGCCGTCAGATCTTGCGCAAAGGACCGACAGCCGTTGGATCAGCGAGAAGGTGCACGAGGTTTAATCCTCTGGGGCACACATCAGACATCTTCGACTTATGAAGTCACGAAATCCTGAAATCATTTGGATCATCCATCAAGAGACACGTGGCGAGATCTCGGCATTTCGCTGACTCGCAAGGTGTAAAGGTCAGAAGACTGTCGTGAGAATTCACGAATCGCGAAATCACGAATCATTCTGGACCGTTGGATCGCAAAAGATCGTGAGCCGTTGATCTTTTCCCATCGAAAAATCGGGGATCGGGAGTTGGACGAGCAAAGGAGACTGCTCTCCAAAACTCCGATACGTGAAATCCCGAGAGGATTGTGAGCCGTCCATCTCAGAGGACAGGTGGCAGCAGATCCAGGCCATCACTCCATCAGCATTTCGGAGTTCAGGATATCGGAGGTCTTCTTGACAAAAGACACTCCACGGTGAAAGTCGCGAAATCGCAATTCACAAAATAGCGATAAGATCACAGTAGTCCATTTGTTTGGACACGTGGTAGACATCGAGGAACCCATCAGCATTTCGGCTACCGGGGTTTCAAGTTGACAAAGAAATTGTGTCAACAGAGCATCACAAGTCGCGATATCCCGAGGTTGAATCAGGACCGTCCATCTTAAGGGGACGCGTGGCGTAAATCCGAGGGATCTGAAAAAGTCCCGAAAGAAAAGGGCCATCGGCATATCAGGATTCGACGTTTCGCGAATCCTGAAGACAAGAAGCACGAGAATTTTGGAATTACGAAGTCTGAAATCTCTATAGGAGGAAAGCTCCGTTATGGGGCCCAGCTGACGTCATCTCGTCAAAACGAGGGATCGGGAATCTCCACGGTGAAACCCCCGAAGCAGACTTGAGTTGTCCATCTGTTAGGACGTGTGGCGGAGATCAAAGAAATCAGAAATTTTTCGAAAGGAAAGGTCATCCATCATGAAATTGAGAATCGGGACATCGGGCATTCCGTGGACAAGAGGTCCAATACATTTCGACTCTCGAAACCCCGAATCCCGATAAGAGGTTTGACTGCGGTCTTATGAGTTTTGGTCATAAGATCTGGACCGTCAGATCATCAGCATATCTGGACCGTTGATTTGTCCAAAGGGTAAATTTTGCATCTCGACAAATTGAACGATAAAGAACTGGAAAATCCCGTAGCGCTTTAACCTTTCAGTGCGTGGCCACATTGCACGGTGACTAAGGCCAAATTCAAGGCCGACAAGCTCTCTTCGGCCATCGACAAATCGACGTTTCGGCGATCGGAGGTTGGCAAGACAAGAGGTAGCAGACCTGGTTTCAGTGAAAGAGACAGGTAAATACGAAATTTCCCTTTGTTTTTTCTGCAAAATTTTTAAAATATGGCATTATCTAGCAATTTAGGACCAACTCAGGGTTCGATTCTTCTTGGAAAGAACTATGAGTTCTGGTCTCTTCGGATGAGATCGTTCTTGCAAGAACAAGAGTGTTGGGATCCAGTGGATCATGAATATGTGGAACCAGATCCAACAGACCTTGCCGCCATGACAAATCAGCAGAAAATTGCTCAGGCAACTCAAAGAATCAGAGAAAATAAAGCTAAATTCTGGATTCAAAATTCGGTGGATGATTCAATTTTCTCAAAAATCACAGGCGCTAGTACTTCAAAACAGGCCTGGGACATCCTTAAATCTTCCTATCATAGAAATGACAGGGTCAAAACAGTTAAACTGCAGACCTTGAGGACGCAATTCGAGACTTTAAGGATGACAGAGTCTGAAAATGTGGATCAGTTCATGACCAGAGTCATGGGCATCGTGAACCAGATCAGATTGACTGGTGAAACCATCACTAATCAACGAATTGTTGAGAAAATACTCAGAAGTTTACCAAAGAAATTCGAAATGGTTGTAATAGCAATCCTTGAATCCAAGGATCTGTCAAGTTTTACAACAGATGAACTAATTGGTTCTCTGGTGACACATGAGACCAGACTGCATCTCACAGATGAGTCAATCTCCAATGCTTTCAAAACTCAATTCTCCTTCAGCAGAGGGAGAGGTAGAGGAAGAAGCAAAGGTCACCAAGGAAGAGGGAGCAATCACAGTAACCCTCACTCCAGTGGAGGTAACAGACAACAATATCTGAATCAAAATTTCCAAGGTCAAAGACAACAACAACAAAATCAACATCAGAATTTCCAGTCTCAAAGAAGCAGAGGGAGAAGATCAAATGACAAAACAAGCATACAATGCTAGTACTGCAAAAAGTATGGGCACTATGAATCTGAATGTAGGAAGAAGCAAGCAGATCAGCTCTCAGGCAGAGCACATGTGTCAAATCACACGGGAGAAAACTCAAGAGGTATGTTTCTTTCGTGCCACAAGACTGAACAACAACCTAAAGATCTCTGGTTGCTGGACAATGGATGCAGCAATCACATGACAGGTAACAAAGAATTACTTTCATGCATTGATTCTTCAATCTCATCTGATATTACACTTGGAAATAATTACTTAGTCAAAGTTCAAGGAAAATGAACTGTTCCTATTCTTACTAAATAGAATGTCAAGAAAGACATATACAATGTCTATCATGTTCCAGATCTGAAACATAATTTGCTAAGTGTAGGACATCTCATTGAACATGGCTATAAGGTACTTTTTGAGGGAACATCTTGTAATATATATGACAAAATCCCAAGCAGAAAATTAATTTCTGAAATTCATATGACTCCGAATAGGATGTTTCCCCTTACCCTCAGAACTGCAAATTTGAGTCAACCATATGCACAAAGTGCATCTACCCTGAATGAAACTATGGTTTGGCATACAAGATTTGGACATCTACCATTTTAGATTCTAAGTCTTCTTCAGAAGCACTCCATGGTCAAAGGTCTCTGTATATTTAAAGAGCAAATTCCCCCATGTGAGTCTTGCATACTTGGAAAACATAAGAGAACTAGTTTTCCATAGTCTTCCAATCAAGCCAAACAATATCTTGAACTTGTTCACACTGACCTATGTGGACCAATGCAAACAGAGTCAATAGGTGGTAGCTTTTACTTTCTAATGTTTATTGATGATTTCAGCAAAAAAATATGGATCTATTTTCTCAGACACAAGTCTGAAACTTTTGCAAAATTCAAAGAATTCAAGGCAGAAGCTGAAAAACAGAGTGGAAAATATATCAAAGCACTCAGGTCAGATGGAGGAGGAGAATACAACTCCAGAGAATTTGCAAATTTATGCAAATCACAAGGCATTATCATGCAAACAATAGCCAGATATTTTCCACAACAGAATGGAGTGGCTGAAAGGAAAAATCAGACAATAATGAATATGGCAAGAACACTTCTTAAAGAGAAAAGTTTGTCAAATAGGTTTTGGGCTGAAGCAGTAGCATGCTCAGTTTATCTCCTGAATAGATCTCCAACCACCAATCTAAAGATGAAAGTTCCCCAAGAAGCATGGAGTGGGACAAAGCTCAATGTAGCGCATCTAAGGACATTTGGATGCATAGCATACGCTCACATACCTTCCGAACTAAGGAAGAAACTTGATGAAAAAAGTGAGAAATGTATTTTCACTGGATATAGTGAAACATCTAAAGCGTACAGGCTTTACAATCCAATCACCAAGAAATTAATTCTCAGTAGAGATGTAAAATTTCTGGAAAATCAATTCTGGAATGATTTAGAAAATCAACAAATGGACAGTCAAAATCCATTGCTGCCAAGTTCTGAAAATGCAGAAAACTTAGGACAACAAGTACCTCAAACTATTCTTCCAAGATTGCAAGTACAAAGGCAACCTGAAAATTCTCAGGATAACTCAACTTCCAGCAGAGAATCATTCTCTGAACCACACAATCAGAGAACTCGAAGTTTGAGAGAAATCCATCAGCAGTTGGATGACTTTGAGCAACACAACCTTTTTGCTTTAATGTCATGTCAACCTACATCCTTTAAG
>ML784508.1:2083-33914 GCA_009831015.1 Picea engelmannii
ATAATGACTAGAGAAACTAATAGAATAAAGAGAACTCGAGTTCGAGTCTCAAGTGCATGCAAACAAGTGTTGTCCAAATTTTATTATTTTCATTGTAAATTATTATGGAAAGTGTGATTATGGAGGAACGAAACAAAATTGTTACTAATATTCTGTAAGAAAATATTTTTCACGTTTTCTCTCTCAAGAAACAACAGATACGGGAAGAAGAATACATTCATGCACACAATAATGTCAAAGAAATCCAAATACAATTATTCAAAACAACAAATTCATAGTGCAAGATGTGAAAAAAACTACTAGCTCATACCTTACACGATGATGCCTTTTAAACCAGGATTAAATCAATTATGGAAACCTCCAGGAGTTTGGACCAACATATCTCGAAGCTCGTTTTCTCAACCTTCAACAAAAAAAATGACCAAAATCCAAGGAAAAATGAGAGTAATAGTGTGTGGTGCTATGGAGTGAATGACCATTTCATGTCGCCTTCAATGCATGTAAACTCAAAGATGTAGCCATCCCAACAAACCAATGCAAGGCATTCCAACTCAACAGTCCAATAGATATGCAAAAACCTTTATAGCATGTGAGCTCCAATCATATCATATCAAATAAACATCAATCCCACTGCTCATAACTTCAAAATAAACCATATCATGAACTAATATACCACATTCAACATCAATTAATTCGGGTGACACTATATCATATATGTAATAAGCATCAAATGCCAATGATGACTTGTGGGATATTTGCATATGTCAACTATAACCAAAGTCACAAATCATGTGTCATGGTATGACCATATGTCGATTCCAATGAACATCACTTTCTATTGTGTCCCATCAATAGGATGCATTAATAATTAAACCAAAAATTTAATGCGCCCCTCATATTTATATCATATACTCATGAACTTTATAGTTTAAGAATAATTCTTTTTCAAAATATTATTATGTAATACCCAAGCTAATCAAATTTCGTGATAATAATTTTACAAAGTATTAAATCTTATAAATCTGATATGTTTGTTGATAGGGAACTTATATATTTTTCCATGAAACGTAATAGGTTTGTATTCTTAGTATGCATTGATCATACACCTTTTTTGAAGTTAGAGACTAGCCTTGTATGTAGTTTGAACAAAATATTTTGAAGAGACCATCAAACTGCGTAATGAAATGGCATTCTATCATATTTTCAAGGAAGTCATCAAGCATCATAAAATAAACCTTGAACCATTAAATAGTATAACATTGTTGAGTGATGCATCATTTCAAACATAATCTTGTGTTTAGGAAAATATTGAAAAACCAACGCTTTTGCATTTCTCTTTGGGGACCCCACTTATTAGGTATATAATAAATATTATCATAATCTTCATAATACTTTGCGAGATTTTATATTAGATGATGAGATTTTGAGTCAACGGGGATCAACAAGGGGCATCCATACAAATGTGAGGAAGAACTTGTGAACCTAAAAGTCCAGGAAAAAATGTAGAAATTTTGCACAACATAGATTGAGACATGTGTGAAATATCAGTTCATGCATTGATGAGTCCATCACCACCTCAAACCCTAAAAAATGCAGGACACATTAAGAAGCAAAAGGTCATAGTACTTATTGATTCATGTAGTACCCATAACTTCATTGATAAACAATTAACAAAATGCCTCAAATGTTTTGCATATAGAGGCACAAATCTTCAAGTATTCGTTGTTAATGGGGGAAGTATTGATTGTGAAGAAAAATTCCATAACATTAAACTTAGTATGGGAGACTATAACTTATCAATCCCCATATATGTCATTCCTATTCGAGGAGAAAACGTTGTTCTAGTGGTATAGTGGTTGATAACATTGAGTATAGTCTCTACAAAATATAATGAATTATTCGTGAGATTTTAATTAGAAGTAATTCGATATAAAATCAAGGGGTCTCCTCTCTCTCTTAGATCATCAAATCACATATAATGGAAAACTCCTAAAAATGGGTTGTAGTGGAGTTATCGGTAGACTTTATTATATGGAAGTGAAGTAGGAAGACACAAATATTCCAGTTTAATCAAAATATACCTTGGAAAACCATCATAGAGTCTTCTAAGAAATTCCTAAAGAGATACCTCCATATAGAAAGCATGCAAATCAAATCGAACTCATACTGAGAAGTACACCTACTAATGAAAGGACTTATAGATACCCACATCAACAAAAGGTGAGATTGACAAAATGGCACAAGACAATTATTATGTTGGTATTATTCAACCAAGAAAGAGTTCATTTTTAGCCCCAATAGTGTTGGTGAGAAGAAGACATAAACAAATCAACATCAAGTATAAATTTCCAATTCCAAGTATGATGAACTATTATATGAGATTCATGGGGAGGCTTACTTCACAAAGTTAGATCTTAAATCAAGATACCACCAAATCAAATTAAGAGAAGAAAACATTCCCAAAACATATTTTAGAACACATGAAGGGAACTATGAGTTCTTGGCCATGCCTTTTAGATTGACTAATGCTCCTTCTACTTTTCAAAGATTTATGGAAACAATTTTTCAACCCCATATTAGAAATGTTTTGTTGGTTATCATTGATGATATAATTATCTATAGCAAATCATGGGAAACCACATTAAACATGTTGATAAAATCCTACAATTTCTTGAGAACAATCAATTGTATGTAAAAATTTCCAAATGTGCTTATGGGAAATAAGAAGTAGATTATTTGGGTCATATTGTTTGACAAGAAGTGGTCAAGGTTGACCCTCAAAAGATTAAATATATCAAAAAATGGCCCATTCCTATGAACAACGAAGGTGTTAGAGTTTTTTTGGATATTACAAAATATTATCGAAAATTTGTAAATAGTTATGAACTTGTTGCAAGCCCAATCATATCTCTCTCGAAGAAATATTATTTTATATGGAATGAAGATGATACCTTTGCATCCTCATAGTTAAAGAATTCTATGAATTCTACACCAGCGTTGGCAACATCTAATTTTGGTAAAACATCCATAAACAAATGTGAAGCATTAAGACAAGGTATTGGATCAATATTAATGCAAGAGGGGAGACCATTGGATTTTCAAAGTTAAAAACTCAAGGTAAACGACTTGGTGAAATCTACTTATGAAAATTAAATGTCAACAACTTTACATGTAATAAAAAAATGACTACAATATCTCACTAGGAGGCATTTTAAAGTCAAGACAAACCATGATAACCTAAAGTACTTTTTGGAGCAAAGGTTGTCATTGGAAGAGCAACAAAAATGGGTAATTAAAATGAAAGGGTTTTATTTTGAAATAATATTCAAAATAGGGAAGGAAAATGTGGGAGTAGATTCTCTTTCTAGATTAAAATAAGCATCTAGTTTATATTCCACTACATCTTCCATTCTGGTGTGGTTGGAAGGAGTTGGCCATGAATGACAAGAAAAAAATATTGCTAGATAGAAAACTATGTCTAAAAGAAGGGAATAACTCTATGGAACATTACAATTGGAAGAGAGATATCCTTTCGTACAAGGATATAATATTTTTATGCCCTCAAGCGAAGTTGAAACAAAATATATTAAGGAAGTATCATAACTCTCTCATAGTAAGACATTTATGGTTCCTTAAAGCGTATCAAAGGATAAAAAATAAATAAATGGGGGAAGGAATGAAGAAATATATTCAAAAATTTGTAAGAGAATTTCAGGTGTGTCAAAGAAATAAAGGAGAGATAGTCAAGAATCTAGGGCCACTTCAACCTTTTCACATAGCTAATCAAATAATGGGAGAGATATCAATGGAATTCATTAAAAGTTTACCGAAATCAAAAGTTAAGGATGCCATTTTTGTGGTCATGGATAGACTTACAAAATATGCACATTTTTGTGGAATTCAAAGTACATATACTACAAGCTAAGTAGTAGAAGTGTTCCTAAAGGAAATTCATCATCTTCATGGATTTCCTAAAGTACTATCAAGTGACAAAGATCCAAATTCATAGGAAATTTTTGGAAAGAGTTATGGAAGATAAGGGGAACAACACCAACCATGAATTTAGCATATCGTCCACAAACAAATGGTTTAACAGAAATTAACCAAATGCTTAGAGGGTTACCTTCATTGTTATTCTTTAGAAAATAAATCTAAATGAGTCAAGTGGAATCCTATAATAAATTGGTGCTATAATACCACCTATGCCACAACTAATAGGTTGTCTTCATTTTAATCTCTTTATGGATATTTGGCTCCTGGTATCTTGTCCTTTTGTAGGACCATTCCAAAGTACATGTAGTAGACTCACATATGGAAAAGATTAAATAAACTTTACAAACTCTTAAATAAAACCTTCAAGTGGCCCATAATTCAATGAAGCAACAAGCATACAAAGAGAAAGAAATTTGAGGTGGGGGATTCAGTATTTTTGAGGCTCCAACTTTATAAGCAATCTAATCTCAAACAAAATAAGAATAAAAAAAAAATCCAAAATTTTATGGACCTTACAAGATTCTTTAGAAGATTGGATAAGTGTCTTATGAGTTATATTTGTGTTCTTCTAACATTCATAACGATTTTCGTGTCTCTTGCCTAAAAAAGGTTCTAGGACAAGCTATGTCAATACAAACTGAACTTCCAAAATTAGAAAAAGAAGGAAAGTTGATTCTTGAACTAGGAAAAGTTATAGATCAATGTTATTTTTCTGTTTGGAACAAAACCATTATGGAGTACCTAATAAAATGGAAGAATATGCCTCCAGAAGAAGAAACATGGGAAGATGAGCAATTTATGAAGAAACACCCTCAATTACAAGCTTTGAAGGAAAACATTTCTTAAAGAAGGGGGATATGTTATGTTGTAACCCTCATTCATTATTAGTATAATAGTTACAGTTAGGTGAGCCTAGATTGTAGGATACATAATTCCCACTCTATCTCCTATTTATAATAAAGGAGATTCATTTGAATGAAAATCTTGTCTTGTGCATTTGATATATTGTAGAAAGAGGTTTCCCCCTCAAAGATACTACTTATTCATCGACTCTCTATTTTTGTCAACGCGTGGAATTACTTATTATTTTTATTTTTATTTTATCTAGGGTATTTGATACATAAATATTTATGAGAGGTTCGTATATGCATGTGAGAAGTACTTGAATAATGATGAACATCCTTAATATTTGTCTAGAATTATTCATGTTGAGTTTAAAAAAAATATGAACCTACAAATTATAGTGATGTTCCATCTAATTTTTATGGTTTTATCACATGTTGTACATATGAATGACAAAATTCCTAGTGAACCCCTAGGTTAGCTCAAGAAACCTTGAGGAAGAAACCCAATTCAAAAATTTAAAGACAATAAACCCTAGGCTACTTGTAATAAACAAAATGAAAGGGAAATTTTAAATTAGAGATGGCTAGAATATCTAAGGAAGCCCTAGTGTCTCTATTGCGCATGGAGTCTAAAATAATTCCTTAAGTAGATTTCCTTTTCCCTTTTGTTGCTGAAATCCCAAAAACCTCCTAAGGAAAGATTGGATAGCATCAAGATTGGGAACCTGGACCACAAAACTTATAGAGGGCTAGACTGTTTCTAGATCTAGCCCCTGCATTACAAATTTGATTAATTGAAGTAAAAATACAAACTAAAAATTTAAAATCCTATGATATCTAAATTTAATACTTAAACCCTAGCTTTAATAATCGATAAAGCAACAAGATATATGTTATTCATACCTTGCTTTATTTTATTCACCTTGGAATACCCTTCTCTTCCATAAGTTTTATATTCCAATATCCTTCTAAATACACCCTAGAGAAATATACATAAAAAACTATAGAAAAATACACACCAAAATAGAGAAAATAGGTCTTATTATTCCATTTCTAACCATACAAAATGATACATAGAAACCATGAGCTAAAATAACACCATGTGCTCATACCATGGGATATAATAAAATCATGAGATAATACCATGTGCTAGAGTAAAACCGTGGGAGAACACCATAGAAGGTTACAAAAAACCCGTCAAACTAGGGCACCCTTCTCAAAGTGAGTGAAATCTTCAACAAACCCTCATACATGTGAGTCAAAGGAAGAGAGAGAAAGTGTTCCCTCCTTTAATTGAGAAAGTCTTCAAATTCATTCACATGTGGGTCAAAGGAGGCCCCAAAACAAGGGTGCTCCCCTAACTAACCCATAATATCATGTAAACACCTGTGAGAATTGGTCTTAAAAGTGAGGTGCACCCCTTCTAGAAGATTCTAGAAGCTTCCCATGTGTGTAGGAGAGAGAAAATTTACCTTAGAGAGTAGCTTTCACATATGCCAAGTGGATATATCCCATGCGGCTCATATAATGATCCATATTTTGACAAGTGTACAACTTGATGATGTGGACACCTTGGTGATGATGTGACATCCTAGTCATCATCCATTGTGTTGTCACAGATCCCAATGTAATGACATAGATCCCAAGAATTTTTTTCACGGATCCCAATGTGAGTAGATGTGGCTAAAGGTACATGGATCTCAAGGTAGTCACATAGATCTGGAGGCAGTGACATGGATCTTGAGGCATAGTGCATGGATTCCAATGTGGGGCGACCACCTATAATGATGCATTAAGCATCAAACAAGTCCTTAGGTAATAAACATCAAGTAATATCCTATAACAACAACTTAAGACAGGTGAATTTTATAAATTTCCTAAGATTACCATGGTGGGACAACGTCTACCCGTATTACATGTGTCTATGCTTAGAAAAAAAGGTATATCCTAAGAAATTTAGTTAAATATTGGTGAATTTGATGAATAATTGATGGAAAAAGGTAGGGAAACTTTAAATTTTGACCCTCAAAGTCATTTTTAATGGTATATGAGGTTTTTTGTTGGTCCAACTAGCCCCTTTGAGCTCAAAAT
Organism: Picea engelmannii; assembly: GCA_009831015.1. Taxonomy (NCBI): domain Eukaryota; kingdom Viridiplantae; phylum Streptophyta; class Pinopsida; order Pinales; family Pinaceae; genus Picea; species Picea engelmannii. The sequence continues at coordinate 9,013 of ML784508.1, forward strand.
ATTCATTTTTTGCACTTGTAAGCCTTTTAAGAGTGAGTTTGGCTTAGAATTACCACCTTGACACCCTTTTATTTTCTTTGATTTTTCTTAGTCCTTTTTCTTTAGATATGCATATTTAGCATAGGACCTTGGGGATGGGCCTTTTTTAATGAGGTGGCATAGCTCTAGCCTTAGTATATATATATTTTTAACATTTATGCTCTTCACCTCTAGCCTTTTTGTCTTAATTTTTTACTTTGGCTTACATTTTTCTTCATCTAGACCTTGTCGAATGATATTTGATAAGTCAAATATAAGCATGGATAATATTTATTTTATGAATGGGATGGTAGTGAAGGGGGATGATGAAAAGTGTTAGACATAGTTAGGATATGGACATGATACTTAACCATATCACTAGTAGTACATCTAATCCTAACGCAAGACATCATTTATCTAATGACAACATGTCCCTCCTGTTGATGTTACAGTAGCCGTGGGAGGTATTAACCTCCATGTGTAACCTTTGATGAGACTGGAATATTTCAGGAAGTTAGAGAAACCGTAAACGATTGGATAAGAACCCTATAAGACAAGTCATCTCAAGATAAAATCTAATATTAAGTTATTATCGTCCAGGAAGAGAAGTCGACCCAGTTAGGTGACTTGAAGAACAATAAATAGAGGGTACTTGAGCTCATTTGGACACACTCACTCTCACGAGTTCATAAGGACTAGTGGTGCACATGAGTGGAGGAGACCTGAAGTTGCTGCAGTGGTGACTTGGTCTTTGGATTATGGTTTTGTTTTCTCTACTCGGTGTGCTAGCTTTGGAGAGAGGAACAATATCTTGGTTACCAATCTTTTCTAGTGTTTGCTTCCAGAATTATTCTAGCTATCAAGGTTAAAGTGCTCGGGGGTGGCCTTGTGCTTATGGTTGGGTGAAAATATAATGATATCATATATGGTGGAACAATCACACATATTATTTTAACAGGTTATGGGCCCACACTATCTTCAGATAGTCTAACCACTGGAAGGTAGATTGGGAGATTTTGATTAGTTGCAATTGCAGTTGCAGTCAGAGTTTTGATGTAGAAAAAAAACCCTAACCCTCTTGTTGAGGCACCTTAAGTGAAGTGCTTGACCTAATTCCTAGATAGCCTAGTGTGCCCTAGCCTAGCGTACCCGCTAGTACTCTCAGAAAGCCAAGGCATCAAGTTTGAGTTTTTGATCAAAGTAAAAGGTTAACAAAGTCAAAGTCAAAGTCAACACATTCATGACTTACTCTATGAAGTCATAAAACAAGTTAGAAGGGACTTCAAACTTTAGAGCATGGAAGACAAGGATTGACCTCATCCTTGCCAAGAATAAAGTTCAAGATATCGTGAAAGGGGACAGTTTGAAGCACGAAAAGAGAAGGAACCTCAAAACGTTGTAGCACCAGAGAAGTTCAAGGATAATGACATTAATGCTATGAGTATCATAGTGGACTATGTCAAGGATCACTTTATACCCTACATTTCTCATCTTGACTCATCCAAGAATATGTGCGATGCCCTAACTAACATTTTCTCAGTCATAAATATTGGACAAATGATGAGTCTGAAGAATGAACTCCGTGACACAAAGATGACAAAGGATGAAATCATAACTTCATAGTGAATATTTCTCAATTGAGAGATCAATTACAAGTTATTGAAGAAGCCATCCCAGAAAAGTAATTTGTGAACATATCACTCAATGGTATTTCTAGATCATGGGATGCATTTGTTGCAAGCATGAATATAAGGAAGGAGTTCCCAACATTAGAAGAACTTTGGACCTGTTGTGCACAAGAATAGAAAAGGTTAAACTCCAAGTGAAAACCTCGGAAGGAAGAGGATGCTTAATCCTTTGCAACAAAGTTTAAAAGACATGGAGGTAAGAAAAGATCCGATTCAAGAAAGATGTTCAAGAGAGATATGTCAAAGGTACAATGCTTTGAATGCCATGATTATGGCCACTACAAAAGGAATTGTCCTAAACTGACAAAGAAGAGAAAAGAGAGACATCACGAGTCAACTGCCAATGATGAATAAACTTCAAAGAAGACAAAACATGATGAAACATATTTATTCTATTATTCATCTCTTACTAGAACCATTGAAGATGACACGTGGCTAATCGATAGTGGAGCTTCAAGGAATATGACAGGTGACCGTAAGAATTTCTCAAGCATGAAGGAAATTGAGACACCTCATAAAGTGGAGCTCAGAGACAAGAACTCTTATGCAGTCAAGGGAATTGGACAAGCTAGTATCAAGATGGAATCAACTAACTCTATCCATCTTAGTAATGTTTTATATGTTCCTGGTTTGAAAAAGAATCTAGTATCTATTTCTTGTTTGGAAGAGAAGGAGATAGAGTAGCTTTTGTAGACAGAAAATTTATTGTATGGTATAAATATTCAAATATAGAAGACACTAGATTCATTGGAATTCGTGAAGGAAGATTGTATAAACTCCTAGGTCAGAATACTCAAGATCTAGTACATGATGAAATCAACTCTAGTGAGTTATGGAATAGACGGTATGCTCACCTTCATTATCAATCCTTGCCATCCCTAAAAAAAATGGTTGTAGGCATACCATAATTACAATCAATAAATGAAGGTGTGTGCAGAGGATGTGCACTTGGGAAGAATATTAAGAAACCATTCCCAAGCAGTGAGAATAGATCCAAAGGGATATTAGACCTAATACATTCATATATATGTGGTCCTATGCTAATGAAGTCTTTAGGAGGATCTCTTTACTGTGTGACATTCATATATGAATTCTCAAGAAAGACATGGTTGTATCCATTAAACACTAAGTATGAAGTATTTATCAAACTCCAAGAATTTAAAGTTGAAGTAGAGAACCTAACAGATAAGAAGATCAATACAATAAGATATGATAATGGAGGAGAATACACCTCCAAGGAGCTTGTTACCTTTTGTAAAGAAGTTGGGATTAGGAGGGAGCTTATTGTCCCTCATAATCCTCAACATAATGGTGTCGTTGAAAGGAAGAATAGAACTATTGAAGAATTAGTTAAGGCAATGATGAATCACCAGAATTTATCCATGTTCCTATGGGGAGAAGCATCTATGACAACTGTTTATATTCACAATAGAAGTCCACATAAAATATTGAAGAACATGACTCCAGAAGAAGCCTTCTCCATAAAGAAGCCAAGTGTTGAACACTTGAGAATATTTGGATGCCCCATCTATATTGATGTTCCCAAGGATAAGAGAAATAAGTTGTAACCTTCAAGAAATAAAGGTATATTCATTGGATATAGTGAATCATTAAAAGAATATAGACTTTATGTTCTAGGTCAACATAAGGTTGAAATCAACAGAGACATAAATTTTAATGAAAGGATTGCATTTAAGAAGTCTATAGAAGACTCCATATACTCCAACGAAGAAGAGGAACATGAAGATACCAAAGAATAAAGTACATGTTCTCCATAACACCCCAGTGAAGAAAAAAAACCACCACATGAACATGTGGAACCAATTATTGCACCTATGACCAGAAAGCGACCAATATGGCTTGAATCCACCTTGCAAGAAGTATAAAAGCATAAAGCTCCTAGTGGCACCTTTAGACAAAGTAAGAAACCCAAAAGGTTCTCCAGTTATGTAACGATCATGAAAATTATTATCAATGCAAAACCTTCCACCTTTGAGGAAGAAGTCAAGCAGAAAGAATGGAATGAGGCCATGATGGAAGAATACCAATCTATTATGAAAAATGATGTATGGGAAATTTTTCCTAGACCTAAAGAGAAGTATGTAGTCATTTCAAAATGGGTTTATAAGATAAAGCATGTTGTAGATGGAAGTATTGAAAAATACAAGATGATATTTGTGGCTAGAGGATTCTCTCAGCAGGAGGGAGAAGATTATGATGAGACATTTGCTCTCATTTCCAGATATACATCTATTAGAGCCCTCATATCTCTAGTAGCATCAATGGGTTGGAGTTTACATAACATGGATGTAAAGACCGCCTTTCTCAATGGAGTGATTGAGGAAGAAGTATACATAGAGAAACCTCAAGGTTTTGAGGTACACCCAAGAGAAAACCATGTATGCAGATTGAAGAAGGCCTTGTATGGACTCAAGCAAGATTTAAGAGCTTGGTATGCACATATTGATAGCTACTTGACAAGAGTTAAATTTTCCAAGATTCATGCCGATCCAAATCTCTATTACAAATTTGTGAATAATGCACCTGTAATTCTACTGTTATATATTGATGATTTATTCCTAACAAGTGCAAAGCCTCTCATTATTCATTGTAAGAAGGAGATATCCACGGAATTTGATATGAATCTGGATCTTGGTCTCATGCAATACTACTTGGGATTAGAAGTATGGTAGAAGTGTGGTGAAGTATGCCTAGGACAAGGGGAGTATGTTGTAAATATCCTTCAGAATTTTGGGATGATGGATTGCAAATCCATGGAAACTCCCATGGTAACATATTTGAGGAAGTTAAGAGACTCTGATTCTAATCTAGTAGACTCATCCATGTATTAATAATTGATTGGCTCCTTGATATATTTGGTGAATACTAGGCTGAACATTTTCTTTGGTGTGAACATGTTGAACCAGTTCCAGGTGGAATCTAGACAAGTGCATTGGATAACTGCAAAGCATATCTTGAGATATCTTCGTGGGACGATAACTTATGGTTTGAGATATGCCTCAAACAATGATGTACAACTGCATGGATTTACTGATTTAGATTGGGCATGGAGTGCAGATGACAGAAATAGTACTTATGATATGTGTTTTAGTTTGGGATCTACTATGATATCATGGGCTATCGGGAAACAAAAGTCCGTTGGACTCAACACTACAGAAACATAGTATATTGTAGCTTGTGATTCTTGTGCAGAAGCAGCATGGCTTCATAAGATGGTTTCTAGATTGTTTGATTAGGTGTTGGATTCGACTGTGATATATTTTGATAATCATAGTTGTTCAAATCTCTCATAGAACCAGGTGTTCCATGATAGGTGAAAGAACATTGAGATCAAGTACTATTTTCTTTGTGATAAAGAAAAGAGGGGAAAAGTGGTTCTCCAATATATCTCCACTGATGAGCAGAGTGTAGATATATTGACGAAGCCTTTGTCCAAGATAAAGTTTTCATACTTGAGGGACAAGCTGGGAATAATGGAGATTACTCCCTTGGTTGAAAGGGGGGATATGAATTCCTTGGTTGGGAGGGAGCACTGAGATGTGGCATCATGGATTTTCAGTGAGATGTGGATCTATATCATGCTAGTATAGCTTAGATATGGCCATACAGCTTAGAGATGATGCTAGATATGATCATGCTAGTACAACGCAGACATGATACAGATGGTTGGAGTTGTTGATACAGTGGCCCAAGGAGCATCGTGCTAGTACAACTTAGAGGTGAACATACAACTTAGATATGATGTATTGACATCATACTAGTTATGTTCATGCTAGTACAACTTAGAGATGATGCTGGTGAGTCGTATCATGCTAGATATGGCCATGCGAGTACAACTTAGATATGGAATACCAACTTAGATATGATGTATTGACATCTGCTAGATATGCCATGCTAGTACGAATTAGAGATGATGCAGGGGGATCGTGTCATGCTATATATGATCATGCAAGTAAAAATTATATGTGGCATACAACTTAGATATGATGCATTGGCATCATGCTAGATATGTCATGCTAGTATGGCTTAGAGATGATCATACAACTTAGAGATGAAACACTGAGGCATTGATCTACATCATGCGAGTACAACTTAGAGGTGACATACAACTTAGATATGATGCATTGGAAACATGATATTACTACTTAGAGATGATGTATATGATACTGTAAATCATGCCGATACAACTTATATATGATGCATTCACATCATTATAGTATGACTTAGAGGTGATGTAGTGGATGACATTGTTGATGCAGAATGATATCGGATGACATGATTTGAATTCTATGGATACTGTGTGTCTTTGGATAATACTTGTATGTTGTTGTGGTGGATGTGCTCCACCAGTAGTGACTGTGTGTCACTGGTTAGTAGTTGTATACTACTAGGAGTGGTTGTGTACCACTAGACAATAATTGTGTACTACTATGGATAGACAAAATTGTGTTCTATTGGATGGAATTTTATCTGATTTCCATGGAGACCATCACTAGTGTTGGAGATGATTTACAACTAGATGGATAGTGATGATGGTGCTCGTGATTTGACCCATGTGATCATGAGATAGCCTGTGTGGATATGATGATGCTACCAACAAAATGGTATGTTTGTGGTCAATACCATTGCCGATAATACCTCCCTATATAGGATGGAGTGTTGATGTTACGGTAGCTGTGGGAGGTATTAACATCCACATGTAACGTTTGACAAGAATATAATATTTCAGAAAATTAGAGAAACCCTAAACAGTTGGATAAGAACCCTAGAAGACAAGTTGGCTCAAGAGAAAATATAATATTAAGTTCTTAGCCTCTAGGAAGAGAAGTCAACCCAGTTAGGTGACTTGAAGCACTATAAATAGAGGGTGCTTGAGCTCATTTGGACACACACTCTCTCATGACTTCATAAGGACTAGTGGTGCCCATGACTGGAGGATAGTTGCAACTATTGCAGTGGTGACTTGGTCTTTGGCTTATGGTTTTGGTTTCTCTACTTGGTGTGCTAGCTTTAATGGAGAGAGGTACGCTATCTTGGTTGGCCATCTATTCTAGTGTTTTCTTCCAGAATTATTCTAGCTTTCAAGGTTAAGGTGCCCGGGGGTGGCTTTGTGCCTATGGTTGGGTGACAATATAGTGATATTATCTGTGGTGAAATGAGCACAACTATTATTTTAACACCCCCATGGTAAAAATGAGACAAAATAATAAAATTATTAGTGTTGATAATTTTTATAAGATATAACCCATATTAATTACCTTCATGATAGGTTAGAAACAATCACACCACTTCTAAGAAGGAATCCATCACATGAAATCATAACACGCCAATTGAAAGATGAAGCATGAAGTACCATGATCGCAAGCACATATCATGTGAAGTGTAAAGAATATGATTTTTTATACCATGGTAGAGATATCTGAAGGAGCTCATGGATGATGCCAAGTTGGAATGACTAGAAGATTAGGTTGGAATTAGAAGATATGAGCAGGAGAGCTCATCCAAGAATCATCATTGCACCCTTGAGAGGGTGCTTTCAAAGTAGTTTCCATTAAGGGAGAAACAAGAGGCATCCATACAAATGGGTGAGGAATAAATTGTGAACCTAAAAGATCAGGAAAAATATGTATGAATTTTACACAACATAGATTGAGACATGTGTGAAATATTATTTCATGCATTGGCGAGTTCATCACCACCTCAAACCCTAAAAAATGAAGGACATGTTAAGAAACAAAAGATCATAGTTCTTATTGATTCAGGTGGTACCCATAAATTCATTGATAAACTACTTTATACATTTCTTATGTTCACTTTTTCCATTTGAAGTTGGGCTCAGCACCAATAACCGGGTAAAACAAATAACACTTTGGATGCTTTTAATTTTTTCACGAGACAAGGGTACAAATAATATACAAGTGTTTGGTGGTTCTAAACTAGAAGTGGATTGGTTCAAAGGGAGAGCACAATTGGTCAACTTATCTTTGTTACCATGGAAACACAAAATTAGAGAGTTACATGAAGCATTTGACTATATTACTATAGAGCATGTTTATCGGGAGTTCAATTGTAAGGTTGATGTACTTTCCAATGAGGTTTTAGCTTTACATGAAGGGATGTTGGTTTTCAAATAATTTTGAGGAGAAAAGGCATTCCCATAAGTGCAGGTCCCTCTCTTATGAATGGTAGTTGACATGATCAATTTTGATGTGGAGGAAAATCTTGGAGTGGCCTTGGTCTGTTTTGTTTTAACAGATAATGCTTCATTTCTGATGAGCTTCCTTGATGTGTTGTTAGCTCTTTTGTTTAGCCTAATCTGATAAAGAATAAATGTAATTTTGTTTTATGTAACATCCTGCTCTTGCGCGCACATGATTTGACTTATTCTTTGAGGACACTTGCGTGCAAGTGATCTAGTTTAGTATATGGTTGTATGTTTCACTTATGGATTTTGATGATGATGTGGTTGGATTATGATGTTATGTATTTGATATTTATGTGTAGACAGGTGCTATTGGTGGGTTTCTCCTGAGTGTGCAGGGCACTTGATAGATTGAGGATGTCGATGGCATCAATGGACCTCCTTAGACTGTGGATCGAGTCAGGGAGTGCACTGTATATGGTTTGGGTATTTCTATTTTTGCATATGTGACATATGATCGGGTATATTATGATGTTATTATGGATCATTGGCGATGTTTCGTTGATGGATCCAGGCTGACGATTGCTTGCTAATCAGACTCACATAAGGAGTAAAGGGGCCATGAAAAACAACCAAATATTGAGGGAGAGGTGTGGCAACAACCCTGCCACGACCTACTAGCATTCTCATCGTGGCTCGAATTGTAGGTTAACGATTACCTAGTTATAGAGATCCACGATGTCGTGAGGGAAGATTGAGACAGTTTCTCACGAAGATTCTAAGGGGCACACAATAAGGCGGGGTAATTATTCCTTAGAGGCCCTTAGTCTCTCACAAGTTCGCCTAATGGAGTATTGACTCCAAGGGTTGGAAAACTACCAAAATCATTCAAAGGAAAGTGGCACCCTTAGAGCACGTCGCATAAATAAAACATGAACAAAAGCGAGTGGAACCCTTGGAGCACATAGTGTGTCTTGAAGGGCACGTTGCATAAATAAAACATAAATAAAGGCAAGTGGCACCCTTGGAGAACAGTGTGCATCTTGAAGGGCACGCCACGATTTTAATAAAGGCGAGTCAATGAACCTAGGTTCCTAGAAAACATTAATTGTTTTGACATGGTCGACCTTAAAATAAATTTTAAATGAGAAATTTTTATTAATTGTAAAATTCCCTTAAAGATTCTAAGTCTAGTTAAAAATTAAGCCTAAGTCTAAATAGGGTAAGAAGACTAAAAACTAAATAATAAATTAGTAAAAGGGGGATGAAGAAAAATCAAGTTAAGAATTAAAAAGGAGAAAGATTTTATCTAAAGATTTAATTATTGATTATGTGCAAGAAATGCTAAATTGGAACTAAGATAGGAAGGGAAATGAATGTAAAAAGGAATGTGGAAGCATAGAAAGGAATCTAGTCTAGTCTAACTAAAGAACTTTCCTAAATTAAACACAACTAAGTTTTAGAAAGGCTTCAATCATTAAAAATGAAATAGAGGGAATAAAGGGACAACTAGGAGTAATTTTAGGAGCGCTTTTAGGATGGGTGAGGGAATTTAACATTTAATTAAATTAAATAAGTGAATTTGTTGGTGCAACTAAGGGAACGGGTGATAAGTGTATGGGGGGAATAATTCCTAATTAATTTTTAATAAAAAAAATTAAACGTGCAAATGGAAAGTGGTCACTAAGAACAACTCTATAAAAGTAATGGATGAAAAGAGGAATGGATCATCACTGGTATTCATAAAGTTATGCTACTGAAATTTCTTTGATCGATTTTTCTTATGAGAGTTGGGATACCCAACTCGAAAAGGAGAGTGGTATTTCGACCCTGCGGGGCGAGATGGGAGCTAGATGTTTCTATGATTTTCAGTGTGTGGACCCCTTGCGGCTTGGGGGGCTAAGGGGGAAGAAGAGCATCCCTAGCGTTGGCTGGGAGGTACCGGTGAGGTCTTCAGGGTTAGCAAGTGGGAGATAGAAAGGAGCAAAAGTGCAGAATAAAAACTTCAAATTCTTCGCCCGCGGTAATGGTAATCCTAAACTAAGATTGCACTCATTAATTTTCAATTTAAATGTAGTTTAATTCAATTGCATGCACATTTCTGGGAAATTTTACTCAAGGTTTTATATTTTTTTACTGAGATTTAATTAAACATGTAGTTGCAATAATCTTGTCTTTGTATTCATTTCTCCATGAGAAATTCTCCCAGCCTTATGCTTTCATCAATGCATTATTATTTTGTTTTCTCTCTGGCAAAACCCTCGCACTTAATTTTTAATGGATTGCTCCTTTCTTATCTAAATATTTTCTCTCTCGAGAACCCAATCTATGAAATTAATTGGATTTTGTCTACGTTGCCTTCCTTCTTTTATATAGTGAATATTCCATTACTACTCAGTGTTTCCACTTCCTTGGCCCGACAGTTTCCACTTTATTACACAAAGAATTTATCTACATTTGCTTGGCGAATCCTCAACTCTTTTCACAATGATTTTCTACTTTTGTACAACGATTTTCTTCATGTTATCGCTGCATTTTTATTTTGCACAGTTTACCCAACGTGTTTTATCCAGTCATTTTTGTTCTTGATTCCATCTGTGACTATTTTCTTCATCTAATACTTCCCAGGGAGTAACCTCGACGTTTTTCAAGTAGGTTCTCTGGGTTTTCCTTTGAGAAGTTAGGTCGGTGTTGGTGCATTTACCCAACGTCCTTTCGTATTGAGTTTCTAAGTTGTTTTACTTAGGATCCTTGCATTGGAGGAGCCAAAGGCCTTGCGCCTTCTTCCATTTCACAGTGCAATGATTTCACTCTGCATTTTTTTTCTTTATTTCCCCAACCTTCACCTTGCAACATCTATGATTGGGCCTTGAAGGAACCCTATGTGTTGGGGAAAAACCTCCCTGCATTGTCTCTGCTTATCTCTGCACATCCTTCCTCAGACCCTCCGCCAATATCCCGGAGGCTTTTAGCAGCAATGCCAACAGAGTAAATCCGATGTTCTTCGATGGGAGAATTCAATTCTTGAGTTATTAGTGTGGTTAGCATTTGATACGCCCCAAAATTAGAGTCTCCTGGTGTTTCTAATTTCTATGATTCTCTTCTTCATTAGCTCTAAATTCCGCCAAGATCCAATTTCCTTTTGGATTTATATTTCCTTGAGTTTCTCTGTGAAATTTTGGAGCCTTTATATCAGATTTTTATCTTGAATCCCCCTCGGTGTACAGCCTTCGAAATTGCCCAAGAATCCGAACATTTGTCTTGGCGATTTCACCCGACTTAAATCTGTGCAGGGTAATTAATTTTGCCCTGGGATACCTTCAGTTCTCAGCGTTTTTGAAGGGTTCCCAGTCCAATGCCTTCAAATCTCTTACCCATTGTTCCACATAGGTTACCCTTGCTTAGAATGTTGTTTCCTTTTTCTGTGTTGACTTACCCTACGCCTAGCTGGAAATCCCTCCCTTAAACCTCTCTACGGATAAAATCCTCACTTACACAAGAATGTGTCCAAGCTTAGACTCTGCATTATTGATTGCAAAGTTTGCTCAACACTGTGGGGACCACCAAATTTTGAATTGCGATCTTGGATTGGGGAGGACAAACTGGGTATGATTACAAGATATTGCATTGGGGAGGACGAACTGGGTATATGATTACAAGGTCAAGGACCTTCAGGGGCAACGAAACCTTTTATTTACAATGTAATATAAATTGACATGGTGCTAGTGACTTGATTGAAAGGAATATTTTTACAATTGAAACGATTGATCTTACACTTGTACACATCTTTCTTTAGAGTGATAAGGAGAATATTGTTTTATTGTTAAAATAGAAATTCTTAATAAATAGTATCTAGAATGGATAACTATTTTATCTTTTGTGGTAGATCTTTACAATTAAAATGCCACAGTTTATTGGACACTACAGTGTATTGGACACTATTAGTTATTTATCTAATTTATTTTACAATTATAAGTTAGGGTATAATTATAGTGATACTTGAAGTAATGATGTTCTCATTGTACATAAAAATAGTAAGGTATAAAGAAGTGATGGAAATCCCAGACGTAGTATGGTATACCCCTTTAACCTAGATAGATCACCTTTAAGATAGACCTATGAATTACTTAAGGATTTCTTTATGAAGATGCTAGGACTCATGGACATGTAGCTACTTATTTCAGTTTTGAATAGAGTTTAGTTACTTTGTTCCTTGAACAATTCAATTTGATTTTAAATTATATTCAGAATTTGGTTACTCACGTGACTTGAAAGGAATATGGATTATTATTTAATTTAGTAAATCGATTAAGCACACTCCTTGAAAAGAATGTTGAATTGTTGTTAACTCATTAGTTAGATCAAACACGCGTCGTGGAAACCATGTTGATTCATGATCATTTAGGAATTTATACCTTGTGCGCGCAATGGACATGATGTAATAAATTATTGTTAGATATTAAACTTTTTGCACGAAATGATATTAATGTGACAGATGAATGCATTTATGTGAACAAAATCTTGCGCCATGATTATAACTGATAATTTCTCTTGCGCCTTGGTTTCAATGTGATTTATGATGAGTTATGTGTATGATTACTCGTGCGTTATGTTTAATTATGGAGTACGATTAATGGATTGATGAATTTGATGAGTCGTAGATGTTGACCTATCTTGACGGTTTGGATTGATTATGTTAGTGGGATGTAGACACCTCCTTATTCCTTAGAACAATCACCAGCTCCGAGACTTTAAATGGTTAGAATCAATTGGAACCTGGGCTTGAGCGCTGCTTATGTATCTTGGAGGTCCTAACCTTGCAGGGTAGGTTTGGGCTGGTAGCATCTTATGTCATTCTTATGATTATCTTTATGATCATTAAGTTATCATTATGTTATCTCATGTTATCCTGGTGTTGTCTGATGATTATCCTTATGAGATGAGTTGGGTGAATTATGGTTCGTATTGTTTATGCGTCATTATTAATTGTATGAATGCAATGATTATGGGCTTCTTTTTATTTGTGGTAATGTGTCGATATGTGTATATTTTTTCAGGGTGATGATGTGTTGGCTTGTGTCGTGATTGATTGTTAATGTGTTAATATTGTTTCGTGCATATTGGATGATGTGTTAATGATGTTGCTATTACTTGCGATGTTTTAAATTTCCTAATGCAATTTTTTTTAACCTGTTGTACATCGCTTTTGTTGTCGTAACATCGATGGACGTTACATATGGTATCAGAGCGGGTTCAACCCTATGACTATGGATCGTCATGCCTTCCACTGTATTAAAACCTTGATTAAAAACTTAGCGCTCATTAAAATTTTAACCTGTCCATGCGGTAATCCTGGTTAGAGGATGTTGTGGAGGTATATGACATGGTACTAAGGGAGGAGGTGAGACACCTCTAGTATCACTTGCGCTAGAGGGGTCCAACCCCCAAAGAGAAGAACAAGTCTTGAGTATGAGCGGATTGTTGTGCGGGATGTGATTGATCTGACGAGGTCCTTTTAGAGGATGTCAGAGGCCTTGATTAACCGTATGGATAGAGATGAGGCCGGGGTGCTTGTACCCCCTGAGGGTCCACAACGCACCCCAACCGGTACTAGTAACGTTCACCGAGAATTCAAGAAGGTCAAGTTTCCTGAGTTATTGGGTACCACGAACGACGTAGCCGCCGAGGCATGGTTGGAGAACATGGGGATGTGCTTTGCACTTCATGACTACACCTCCAACATGAAGGTCTGTATGGAGGTATTTCAGCTGAAGGGGAGTGCTCTTCTATGGTGGAAAACACTCCCGCCACAACTGAACATGGTCATTGAAGACGTGTCATGGGATTTGTTCAAGGAGCGGTTTTGGGAGAGGTATTTGTCTGAGGAATTCATTGAGCATCAGCTCAATGAGTTCAACGCCTTATGACAGGGAAGTCATACGGTGCCCTAGTATGAGGCCCAATTCTTGGAGCTTCTTAGGTATGCTCCACATATGAGCACAAATATGTTGAAGTTCAATGAGTTTTTGATGGCATTAAACATCAACATTCATGTGAAAGTGAGGATCCTAATGCCTTAGATGTTGTACGATGCGCTCTAGAAGGCCCTCATAGCTAAGGAAGAGATGATCAATGGGGGTCAAGGCAAGAATCCTGCAATACTGACAGGACGAATGAAGTTTGGTGCACAACAGCATCATATACCAGCCTGACATGCATCAAGGTATCTAGATACATCGTGAGTATCCACATTCACAACGCCCCGATGAATGATTCCTCAGCGAGGAACACCCTACAGAGGATCGTCGCATCAGAAGTCGTGTCATCCGCAACAACGGTTGTTTAGGCTTATTCAGGACTAGTTTTGTTGCGTGGAAATTGCTTCGGGAGCCAAGCAAAAGGTTGGAGGAAAGGTTACAGACTGTAGCCTTAAATTGAGAGATTTTGTCACGAAGGCCAACCTGTACGTCACGATCTTAGGATATTATGATGTAGTGATCGGTATGGACTGGTTGGAATCGCATGATGTGATACTCAACTATAAGACGAAATGGTTAAGTTTGATCGATGACAAGGGATAGAGACGAGTGATTGTAGGAAGAAACTAGGGAGTTTCCCTAAGGTTCAACTTTTCCCTACAACTACGAAAGAGTATGCGCAAAGGATGAAAGCTATATGCAATCTTAGCATTAAATGTCAAGGGTGTGGCAGAAGGAATAGAAAACCTTTCGATCGTACAAGAGTTTGCAAACGTGTTTTCAGAAGAGTTACCAGGTTTTCTGCCCAAAAGAGAGTTGGAATTTACCATCGACTTAAAACCTGGAACTAAACCATTAGCAAGAACTCCTTATCGGATGTCGACCCATGAGTTACAGGAGTTGAAAATGCAATTGAAAGAGTTGTTGGACCTAGGACTTATATGTCCAAGTGTGTCACCTTGGGGTGCGACTGTTATTTTCATACGGAAGAAGGATGGGTCATGAAGACTCTGCATGGGTAAAAAGCGGGAGACAAGAGCGTGCATAAGTGAAGAATAACAACTTCAGATTCTTCGCCTCTGGTTATAGTAATCCTAAATTGAAATTGTGCTCATTAAGTTTCCATTTAAATGTAGTTTAATTCTATTGCATACACATTTCTAGGAAATTTTACTCAAGATTTTATATTTTTTTATTGAGATTTAATTAAGCATGTCATTGCGGTAATCTCGTCCTTGTATTCGTTTCTCCATGAGAAATTCTCCCAGCCTTATGCTTTTATCAATGCGTTATTGTTTCATTTTCTCCATGGAAAAACCCTCACGCTGAATTTTTAATAGATTGCTCCTTTATTATCTAAATCTTTTCTCCCTAGCGAACCCAAGCTCTGAAATTAATTGGATTTTATTTGTGTTTCCTTCCTTCTTTTACACAGTGAATATTCCCTTACTACTCAACATTTCCACTTCCTTGGCCTCACGGTTTCCACTTTATTACACAAAGACTTTATCTACATTTGCTTGGCCAATCCTCACCTCTTTTCACAACGATTTACTGCTTTTGTACAACGATTTTCTTCATTTTATCTCTGCCTTTTTATTTTTCACAGTTCGTCCAACATGTTTTATTCGGGCATTTTTGCTATTGATGCCCTCTATGATTCTTTTCTTCAGATAATACTTCGCAGGGAGTAACCTCGGCGTTTTTCAAGTAGGTTCTCTACGTTTTCCTTTGAGAAGTTAGCCTGGTGTTGGTGCATTTGCCCAATGTCCTTTCGTCTTGAGTTTCTGAGTTGTTTTAATTCGGATCCTTGCGTTGGAGGAGCCAAAAGCCTTGCGCCTTCTTCCATTTCCCAGCGCAACGATTTGGCTCTGTGTTTTTTTTCTTTGTTTCCTCAGCCTTCACCTTGCAACCTTTGCGATTGGGCCTTGAAGCTACCCTGTGTGTTGGGTAAAAACCTCCCTGTGTTGTCACTGCTTATCTCTGCGCATCCTTCCTCAGACCCTCTGCCACTATCCCAAAGGATTTTGGCAACAATTCCAGCAGATTAAATCTATTGTTCTTCGATGGGCGAATTCAATCCTTGAGTTTTCAGTTGGGTTAGCATTTGATACGCCCCGAAATTAGAGTCTCCTGGCATATCTAATTCCTGGGATTCTCTTCTGCATTAGCTCTAAATTCCGCCAAGATCCATTTTTCTTTTGGCTTTATCTTTCCTTGAGTTTCTCCGCAAAATTTTGGAGCCTTTATATCGGAGTTTTATCCTGAATCCCCCTCGGTGTATAGCCTTCGAAATCGCCCATGAATCCAAGAATGCGTCTTGGCGATTTCACCCAACTTGAATCTGTGTAGGGTAATTAATTTCGCCCTGGAATACCTTCAGTTCTCCGCGTGTTTGAAGGGTTCCCAGTCCAACACCTTCGAATCTCTTTCCCAGTGTTCCACATAGGTTACCCTTTCTTAGAATGTTGTTTCCTTTTTCTACGTTGACTTACCCTATGCCCAGCTAATAATCCCTCCATTAAACCTCTCTGCCTAAAATACTCACTTACATAGGAATGTGTCCAAGCTTAGACTCTGTGTTTGTGATTGCACAATTCGCTCAGCACTGTGGGGACCACCCAATTTCAGATTGCGATCTTGGATTGGGGAGGACGAACTGGGTATGATTACAAGGTCTGGGACCTTAAGGGGCAACAAAACCTTTCATACATTGTAATATGAATTGACATGATGTTAGTGACTTGATTGAAAGGAATCTTTTTACAATTGAAACGATTGATCTTACACATGTACAAATGTTTCCTTAGAGGGATAAGGAGAATATTGTTTTATTGCTAAAATAGAAATTCTTAATAAATAGTATCTAGGATGGATAACTATTTTATCTTCTATGGTAGATATTTACAATTAAAATGCTACATTAGATTGGACACTATTAGTTATTTATTGCATTTATTTTACAATTATAAGTTAGGGTATAATTATAGTGATACTTGAAGTAATGATGTTCTCATTGTACATTAAAAAAAAGTAAGGTATAGAGAAGTGATGGAAAGCCCAGGCGTAGTATGGTATACCCCTTTAACCTAGATAGATCACCTTTAAGATAGACCTATGAATTACTTACGGATTGATTTATGAAGATGCTAGGACTCATGAACATGAAACTACTTATTTCAGTTTTGAATACAGTTTAGTTACTTTGCGCCTTGAATAATTCAATTTGATTTTAAATTATATTCAGAATTTGGTTAATCACACGACTTGAAATGAATATGGATTATTGTTTAATTCAGTAAATAGATTAAGCGTGTGCCTTGAAAATAATGTTGATTGTTGTCAACTCATTAGTTAGATCAAACATGCGCCGTGGAAACCATGTTGATTCATGATCATTTAGGAATTTAGACCTTGTGCGCGCAATGGACACGGTGTAATAAATGATTGTTAGATATTAATTTTTTTGCACGAAATAAAGTTAATGTGACGGATGAATGCATTTATGTGAATGGAATCTTGCGCCATGATTATAACTGATAATTATCTCTCGCAGCTTGGTTTTAATGTGATTTATGATGAGTTATGCGTATGATTACTCATGCACCATGTTTAATTATGGATTAGAATTGATAGATTGATGAATTTGATGAATCGTAGATGTTGTTGACCTAGCTAGATGGTTTGGATTGATTATGTTAGTGGGATGTAGACACCTCCTTATTCCTCAGAACAATCGCCAATCCTGAGACCTTAAAAGGTTAAAATCAATTAGAACCTGGGCTTGAGCGTTGCTTATGTGTTTTGGAGGTCCTAACCTTGCAGGGTAGGTTTGAGAGGGTAGTATCTTATGTCATTATTATGATTATCTTTATGATCCTTAAGTTATCGTTATGTTATATCATGTTATCGTGGTGTTATCAGATGATTATCCTTATGGGATGAGTTGAGAGAATTATGATTCATATTGTTTATGTGTCATTATTAATTGTATGAATGCAATGATTGTGGGACGATTTTTATTTGTGGTAATGCGTCGATATGTGTATATTTATTCATGGTGATGATGTGTCGTCCTATGTCGTGATTGATTGTTATTGTGTTAATATTGTTTCGTGTATATTGGATGATGTGTCGATGGTGTTGCTATTATTTGTGATGTTTTAAATTTCCCAACGCAATTTTGTTTTACCTATTGTACGTCGCTTTTGTTTTCGTAACGTCGAGGGCATCACATTTTATTTGTTGAAACGCTCGTGGGTTTATATCAAACCTATAGTACTTGTTTTTGAGCTTCCATGTTCATTCTATGCATATTTTGATTTCTTTTATGAAATAGAAAATATAAATTTTTTTCTCGAAAAACAAAACTTCATTGATAAACGATTAATAGAGTGCCTCAAAGTGTTTTCAATATTGAGGCACAAATTTGCAAGTATTGGTTGTTAATGAGGGAAGTATTGATTATGAATAAAAAATCCATAACATTAAACTTAGTATGGGAGACTACAACTTATCAAGCCCCATATATGTCATTCCTATTGGAGGAGCAAAAGTTGTTCTAATGGCATAGTGGTTGAGAACTTTGGGTATAGTTTCTGCAAAATATAATGAACTATTCATGAGATTTTAATTAGAAGCAATTCAATATAAACTCGAGGGGTTAAAATATCTTCTCTCTCAAATCATCAACTCACATAGAATGGAAATAAATCCTAAAAATGGGTTGTAGTGGAGTTATTGGTAGACTTTATTACATGAATGTGAAGTAGAAAGACAAAAATATTCCAGTTGAATTAAAATGTACCCTGGAAAATCATGAGAGATTCATCTAAGCAATTCCTAAAGGGATAGCTCCATCTAGAAATCATGGACATCAAATTGAACTCATATTAAATAATACACCTCGTAATAAAAGGCCTTATAAATAATCACATCAACCAAAAGGGAGATTAACAAAATGGTACAAGACATTTTTATTTAGGTACTATTCAACCAAGCAAGAGTTCATTTTTAGCCCCAGTAGTGTTGGTGAGAAGAAATGATAACTCTTGGAGGATGTATATTGATTACAAATACCTAAACAAAATCACCATCAAGGATAAATTCCCCATTCCTAATATTATGAACTATTATATGAGCTTCATGGGGTGGCTTACCTCACAAATTTATATCTTAAATCATGATACCAACAAATCAATTTAAGAAAAGAAAACATTCCCAAAACATCTTTTAGAACACATGAAGGGAACTATGGGTTTTTGGCCATGCCTTTTGGATTGACTAATGCTCTTTCTACTTTTCAAAACCTTATGGACACAATTTTTCAACCCCATCTTAGAAAAATTATGGTGGTTTTCTTTGATGATATACTTATCTATGGAAAATCATGGGAAGAACACATTAAACATGTCGATAAAGTCTACAAATTCTTGAGAACAATCAATTGTATGTAAAAATTCCCAATGTGCTTTTGGGAAACAAGAAGTAGAGTATTTGGATCATATTGTTTCACAAGAAGGGGTCAATGTTGACCCTAAAAAGATTCAATATATAAAAAAATGGCCCATTCCTAAGAACAACAAGGGTGTTAGAGAATTTTTGGATATTACAAGATATTATAGAAAATTTGTAAAGAATTACGAACGTGTTTTAAGCCCACTCACATCTCTCTTGAAGAAATATCCATTTATATGGAATGAAGAGTCTACCTTTGCATCCTCATAGTTAAAGAATGCTATGAATTCTACACCAATGTTGGAAACATATGATTTTGAAAAAATATTCATAAACAAATGTGATGCATTAGGAAAAGGATTTGGCGCAGTATTAATGCAAGAGGGGAGACCATTGGATTTTGAAAGTTAAAATCTCAAGGTAAAAGACTTGGTGAAATCTACTTATGAAAAATAAATGTTAACAATTTTATGTGTAATAAAGAAAATGATGACAATATCTCATTGGGAGGAATTTTAAAGTTAATACAAACCATGAAAACCTAAAGTACCTTTTGAAGCAAAGGTCATCATCAAAAGAGAAACGCACACAGGTAATTAAAATACAAGGGTTTGATTTTGAAACAATCTTCAAAAAACGGAAGGATAATGTGGGAGTATATGCTCTGTCCAAAGTAGAAGCATCTATCTTGTATTCCACTACATCTTCCATTTTGGTGTTGTTGGAAGAAGCTGGCCATGAATGACAAGAAGATAATATTACTAGATAGAAAACTATGTCTAAAAGAAGGGAATAACTCTATGGAACATTATGATTGGAAGAGAGATATCCTTTAGTACAAGGATAGAATACTTTTATGTCGTCAATCAAAGTTCAAAAAATATTAAGTCTCATAACTCTCTCATGGTAAGACATTCAAGGTTCCTTAAAAGATATCAAAGGATCAAAAAATAATTTTTAAGGGAAGAAATGAAGAAATATATTCAAAAATTTGTACGAGAATTTTAGGTGTGCCAAATAAATAAAGGATAGATAGTCAAGACTCTAGGGCTACTTCATCCTTTACACATACCTATTCAAATAAGGGAAGAGATATCAATGGACTTCATTACAATTTTTCCAAAATTAGAAGGTAAGGATACCATTTTTGTGGTCATGGATAAAATTACAAAATATGCACATTTTTGTGGAATTCAAAGTACACATACTGCAAGCCAAGTAGTAGAAGTGTTTGTGAATGAAATTCATAGGCTTCATGGATTTCCTAAAGTAATATAAAGTATCAGAGATCCAAATTCATAGGAAATTTTTGGAAAGAGTTATGGAAGATAAGGGGAACAACACTAGCCATGAATTTAGCATATCATTCACAAACATATGGTTTAACAAAAATAGTTAACAAAACGTTTAGAGGGTTACCTTCATTGTTATTCTTCAGAAAATAAATCTAAATGAGTCAAGTGGCATCCTATAACAAAATGGTGGGATAATACCACCCATGACACATCTACTAAGTTGTCTTCATTTGAATCTCTTTATGGATGTTTGGCTCCTAGTATCATGTCCTTTTTGTAGGGCCATTCCAAAGTATATCCAATAGACTCACATATGGAAAAGACTAAATAAACTTTGAAAACTCTTAAATAAAACATTCAAATGGCCCATAATTGGATGAAGCAACAAGCATATCAATATCAAATAGGAAGACAATTTGAGGTGGGGGATTGGGTGTTTTTAAGACTCCAACTTTATAAGCAATCTAATCTCAAACAAAAGAAGAATAAAAAACAAGCTCCAAAATTTGATGGACCTTGCAAGATCCTTTGTAAGATTGGATAAGTGGTTTGTGAGTTATATTTGTATTCTTCTCACATTCATAAGGTTTTCCATGTCTCTTTCCTAAAAATGGTTCTAGGATAGGGTATGTCAATACAAACTAAGCTTCTAGAATTAGAGAAAGAAGGAAAGTTTATTCTTGAACTAGAAAAAGTTATAGACCGATGTTCTTTTCCTCTTTGGAATAAAACCAGTATGGAGTACCTATTCAAGTGGATGAATATTCCTATAGAAGAAACAAGATGGGAAGATGAGAAATTTATGAAGAAACACCCTCAATTACAAGCTTTGAAGGAAAATGTTTCTTAAAAAAGGAGGATATGTTAGTTATAGTTAGGTGGGCCTAGATTGTACGATACATCATCATGCCCACTCTATCTCTTATTTATA
Source organism: Picea engelmannii (assembly GCA_009831015.1). Lineage (NCBI taxonomy): Eukaryota > Viridiplantae > Streptophyta > Pinopsida > Pinales > Pinaceae > Picea > Picea engelmannii. The sequence continues at coordinate 30,543 of ML784508.1, forward strand.
ATAAAAGAGATTTATTTGAATGAACATATTGTCTTGTGCATTTGATATATTGTAAAAAGAGGTTTCCCCTTCAAAGAGACTAATTATTCATTAACTCTCTATTTTTTTCAATGCATGGACTTGCTTATTCTTTTTATTTCTATGCTATATGGGGTATTTGATACATAATGTTTTTATGAGAGGTTCCTAAATGCATGTGAGAAGTACTTGAATAATGATGAGGATACTTAATATTTGTGTAGAACAATTCATGTTGAGTTTAAAAAACATATGAATCTACAAATTATAGTGATGTTCCATCTAATTTTTATGGTTTTATCACTAGTTGTACATATGAATGACCAAATTCCCAGTGAACCCATAGGTTCAAGATTCTCCTCCCACCACCCTTCAACATTATTAATTCAACCCCTAGAATAGTTTCCCTTTAAACAAGAATAAAAAATGCAACCCAACTTTCATTGGCAACAAGGTGTGTTATCACTTAAAATGTCCATGGAACTTTTCTAGGGGTAGAAATTGGGGCAAGAAAGAAATTGTGATTTTCTTATATACAAATTCCTTGATTTGTTGATATTTGGAATGATATCTTGAGACATATAAACCAATTGGAACTTGATAAATATGCATTCAATTATCAAGATATTTATAAGGATATCCTCAAAACGTAGATGCAATAAATATAAAAATAAATAAAAATATTTTTGTGGTTCTAACTTATAGGTGCACTAAATATAAAAATACAACAAAAAATACTTTTGTGGTTCAAGATTACAAATTATATTTTAGAACAAAAATACTTTTGTGGTTCAAACTTGTATAGATTACAAATTATAATTTAGAAAATATTCTTGAGACATGTACATGTCTAATAAATTTAACGAGTGTGTAATTTATGATAGATATGAATGAGTGAGACTTTATATTGGATATTCTTTTAATTGAACTTACCATTCACATATATATCAAATCGATATTATATATATATATATATATATATAGAGAGAGAGAGAGAGAGAGAGAGAGAGAGAGAGAGAGAGAGTATTTGTTTTTATTTATTCGTTGAAACCTTGAGCACTTTTAGTTTCTAGGAGGATATAGGAGTGAGATTATCTTGTCTTAGTATATCTCATTCTTGTGTCATGAAGAACATGGTTGTGTAAAGAGACACTTTATAATTAAATATGGGGGAGATATTTTTGTAACATAAAGTATTAAATAAAATTAAAATTTAATTATAATAAGAAAAAAATATTATATATATATATATATATATATATATATATATATATATATATATATATATATATATATATATATAACCACCATAACAACCATATATATATAAATATAAAAATATTAATAAATTTATCAATACAATCATGCTATGAGGAGAAACAATTTAGATAATATTTTAAACCTCCACCACACTTGAACCCTGTTGGATGCACATTTAAAATTCAAAAGACAATTGATGTTAGAAAGTTTCAATTTTATGAAACTTTCTACTCTCCTCAATAGTATTTCGTTTAGATACATGTCAGACAATTGGCTTAGGTTGATGGATAGTTGGTATGGATTGTTTTTTTTCATTTATGTCAACCATTGGAGAGTGATATTGTAGATTGATGTCAACCCTTGGAGAAAGTCCGGTAGCGAATTCTGATAGCACAAAGGTTGGGTAATGGACCCAAGGTTGTTTCATGTATAATGGTATGAGTTTTAATATATTTGAAGGTAAGACTATTCTATATGGATAGTACATGTCATTTCATTTCTGTTGGTATGTGGAACGTCACATAACTCCTCACGGTTAGAGAGTTATGGCCATGAGAAGTTGGAGAACCCATGTTTGGGTAATCGACCCAAGTTTGTTTGATAGATAATGGTATGAGTTTTGATATATTTGAAGGAAAGACTATTATATATGGATATTACATGTCATTCCATTTCCAGTGGTATGTGGAACACCACATAACTCCTCACAGTTAGAGAGTTATGGTCATGTGAAGTTGGAGAACCCTCATGAGTCTTCTAGAAGCGCCAAAAGGTCAAAGTAGTCAAAGTGGTTTAAGAGATTTTTAGAAGGTAAATACTAAAGTGAAGTGATGAGTGTACTATAATTCAAAGTGAATACAAAAGAAATTATTTAAATAATAAAGTTAATGGAGAAATTACTAAGTTGACAAGTGGTTAGAAGTGGGTTAACCCTAAAATAAGGAAAGTGGTTTAAGATGGATAGAAGGTAACCCCTTGAGGTAAAGTGAAGTGATGAGTGTACTATAAGCCAAAGTGGATACAAAATAAATTATTTAAATAATAAATTTAATGGATAAATTACTAATTGGACAAGTGGTTAGAAGTTGGTTAACCCTAAAATAAGGAAAGTGGGTTAAGATGGTTAAAAGGTAACCCCTTGAGGAAGCTACATGAAAGTATAAATAAGAGGCAATGCTCTCTCATTTTATATCACACTTGAGCATATTTAATTTCTACAGGTGATCGAGGTAACCAAAGGATATGTAAGACGAATTTCAGAGAGAAGGTGAAGTAAAGAAGGCAGAAATTCAAGGGAGGATAAATTCTTTTGATGATGCTTTCTAAGGTATGTTATTTACAGGTCATCTCACCCTTTTCACAGTAACGTTTTTTATAGAATGATTCAGACCATGAAATTGATAGGCCATTGAGAAAACATATCCAAGTATCTGTGGTATGAATTTCATCATGTGGGTCATTTTAGTTTTGGAGTTACACTCCATGGAAAATAGGATTTGTGGCTAGTCCTGAAACTAGTCTAAAACAGGTGTTTCGGGTAAAAATGTCATAACTTATTCATAACAGATCCAAATTAAGTAAGACAAAAAGTGTTGGTTAGAGTAAATTCTGTAGTATTCTATGTAAAATTCTCATATCCATACAACAAATATTCCATGCGGGGCACTCTCTACAAGTTCTCTCTCTAGAATAAGCCAAGATTCAACAAGGTATGCAATTTTTGCTATAACTAATTTTATGAGAGGTTCTAAGTAGTGACACCTGGAGGAATTGCATAAAACACACTGAAGAACATTGTGTATTATTTTCATATATTTATTCATTACAGGTACATAGTTATGATTATTTCAAGTTAGGTTTGTTGACTAATCCAAAACTAGTCATGTGAGACTAAAGTAAAGTTTGATGAAAATGTTAGTCTCTTGTTGTTAAATTTAAGGAAGGTTTGCAGGTATGTGATCATATACACCAGGTATATTACAGAGTTACAAATCATATTTGGATGATGAAATTGATGAGGTCTTTTGGTTGAGGTACATGTTGGGTACATGGTTGAGACAAGTAGTTGATGAGTTGGCACATACATGAGGTGTA
>ML784508.1:34242-46741 GCA_009831015.1 Picea engelmannii
ACATATTGATGAGTCATAGTTGATGAGTAGTTGATACATGATTGGTGCATACTTGGTACATGTTTGGAGGCACTTGGTAGTAGTATTGTTGGCACATGATTTATGGATGATGTAGCATACTTGCATTGGTATATTATTAGAAGCACATATTGATCTTGGTGATGATTATGAGTCGTTGTGTTATGCTTGGTTGATGCACATCTTTGAGAGTTGTCTTGGTGATTGATCTTGGTGAGTAGATCTGACTTGGTTGATAATATTGATGAGACAAGTTGTTGTGATAGGTTGTTTGGACAGGTTATTTGTACAGGTTTGGTGCATGGTTGATGCACTTGTTCATGGTACAGGTTTGGTGCATGGTTGATGGACTTGTTCATGGTACAGGTTTTGTATAGGTTGGTGCATGGTTGATGCACTTGTTTATGGTACAGGTTGATTACAGGTTAGGTATAGGTTGATTGGTATAGGTTTACAATAGTATATCTAATGCAGACCCCTTTCTCTCCTAAGGGCTGCGCGACCTCCCAGTCAGGATCTTCGATTCTGGAGTCGAACGACTCTCAGAAACCTTGCTGGTTTCATTCTATATTAGACACAGGTCCTCTCAGCTCCCTACGCAGGCTTCACGATACCCGCAACCTTTCCTTTAGCATTCTGCCAAATATCAGAATTGGTGTTAGTGCATTTTCTCTCGGCCCCTCCTCAAATGTGGCCTTGGGCAATGACCTCATACCTATCCGCTATGTCGGGTGCACTCAAGACTGGGTTGGGGTCAAACCTCTTTTTTCCCCGATATTCACCCTGAGCCTCCACGTGTCTTTTCTCTAAAACCGTGGTCTCAAACCTGGCCCGCCCTCAACCTCGTAAAGGTCGAGAACTTTCTGTCCCTGATATGCGAGATGACCGTCAATCTTACAATCTTGACGGTGCTCTCGAACGGACGATCGAGATATATTTCTTGGGATCAATGGTCTAGATCTCTTCACGATTCTTGACTTCAGGGTTTTTAAATCTCAAACCTCGCTTACTTCTGTACTCCAATCTTCTGGACCTGATGATCTGTGGACACCTGCCATCCTCAATCAATGACCCTGTCTTCACTTCAGGTGTTTGACCTTTGAATGTGGATCAACGGTCCTGTGGCCCTCCTCTCGATCGACGATCGAGATCTCCTCCAGGTCTTCGGACTTCTGAGATCTCAAATCTCAACCTCGCCCTTTTCTAAATGGATTTTATTCGAAGGTCATGATCCATTGAAGCGTGTCCTCCTGATATGACGATCGAGGATTACTTTGGGTCTTTACCCGGATTACCTAGATTTACGCCACGTATCTCTTAGATCTGACGACTACGAATCACTTTGGGACTTTATCCGGAGTGCTTAGATCTATGCCATGTCTCCTCCAGATATGATGGCTCAGATTCACTTAGGGAATTTACCCAGAGGTCTCATATCTTCGCCACGTCTCCTTTAGATCTGATGGCTCAGATTTACTTCGAGTCTTCAGGGTTCGAAAATATCAGTTCTCAAACTAAAACCCCACTGCAATTTTCCCGGAGCTCACGATCTGCTGACAAGTGTCTACTTACATATCGATGACTCTCGGATCCTCGGCTCTTCGGGCTTAAGAAATATCAAGTTTCAAACTTGTTCTCTCTCGAGCTCATGATATCTGACGGCTCAGATTCACTTGATCGATCGGACTCCTGAGGTTCACTTCGACTGATCTGACATCTCAGATCTGCTTTGACTGATTGGACACTTGGGATTCACTTCGGGTTTTCGGCTCTTCGCACTTCGTGAATCTTAGTTCTCAACCCTTGGTGAATTCTCTCTCCTGAGTGTGCGAAGTGCTAAGGCTCGTGCACCTTACTTTGATCCGACGACTGTCGATCTATTGCACTGGGATCCAATAGCCACCGTCACTTCTACTCCTGAGCTTCATATTTATTTCGACTTAGAAGATTTTCTAAGTCTTCAAAGGTCGTTACCTTTGAACCTCTTGCGAACCCGACTATATTGGGTCTCTCTTACGCTCTTGAAAGCATTATCTCTTCTGAGCTTTTGGACTTAGAATAAGTCCGTCTCCTATGCACTCTTTGTGTTATCCCCTCTGAGCTTGACCTCCTTGAATATTTTGATCTCCCACGCACTCCTTGCGTTTCTGGGATTTCGTCAAACTCAAAGCCAAAGGATTTCTTGAAAATAAATTATTCTCTCCCTCCTGGTGTTCTCCTTGCTCGATGCACACCTTACAGAGCTCCTCCTTACAGAGTGTTCAGTAACTTTGTCTCTTTCCAAACTCAACATAGGGTTATTCATGTGCACTCCTTGCTCTTTTATTGATGAAGTTTCATTGTTATCTCTCCTGAGCTTCTCTGAGGTTAAATCACCTTTTTCAACGCACTCCTTCCAGACTGTGTGCACTGCTTGCACTTGAGACTCAAAGAAGAGAAACAATTGAAACTTATGCAATACTTCACCACTTCACACATTCAAAACATGAATGACATATAAAAGAATAACAGTGAACACAAATACATAAACACACTATATGCAAGAAAAATTGCTTTTCTATTATCTCTATGTGTCTATACAAATGTTTACAAAGATTGGACCGTAACAGAGTCCCAGTTCTCTCAATCTCTCTCCTAATCTAACTCTATCCTAAGTTCTGCTTCTAAGACCTTTTCTAGCGAGATCTCTCTCTCAAATCCCCTACTAACTTGCAGCAGACTCATTTTGGGCGTACAAAAGCTATATTTATCTTAGAGGGTCCTTAGGGTTCCCCCCCGACTACTTGTCTACTCCAAAACCTAACCTAAAGGATATCTTAGTTCGTTCACATTACTAAGCAGGAGTGGAAACTCCCACTTCGCTCGCGATCGTTCAGGCGTGCTTCAAAATATTGTCTAGCGTTGAGTTCAGGCGTGCTTCAAAAGATTGTCCGACACTGAGTTCAAGCGTGCTTCAAAATATTCGTTGTAACTGTCAGCGTTGAGATTCTGAAAATATTCCTAGGCGTTGAGTGGTCCTGCTCCGCGTGCTCGCTAACGATGCTCCTACATCACACTCCACTACTGAGAAAATCATGAGCTCTTGCTCATGAGCTCATCTTCTCTAGTGTTGAAATCCTCCTGGATCCCAAACTCTCCCTTGGAGTGGTCCTCTTGCTCCTCTCCAGCTATGATGATGTCATTTATGTTGTTGTTGTTTCTTCTTCTTCTCCTTCTTCCCTCCTGCTGTTTCAAGTTCTCCTCTGTTCATCTTCCCTTTCCTGATTTCTCCTTGTGCTGACCTCAACATCAGCCTTCTTATCTCCTCTATCACCCTGTCCATCTGCTCCAGCGGATGGCTCTTCTTATGCAGTCTTCTATGTTGCACTTCCTCCTCAAAGGTTAGATCATCCTGATCCCCCATGTTGTCTTTATTTCCCCTTGTGGAACTAAGTTGCCACTCTGCTACAAACTTCAGTTTTGCAGTCTCCTCACTCATTTGTTGCTCAGTTTCTCTTTCTGACATATTGCTTTCTGTCAGCTCCTCTGCTGGTACATCTCTAGCTTCCTCTAATTGCTCTCCTGGCTGGTATGCTCCTCCATTTGTTTCCAACCTGATCTGATGGATGTGTTGGCTTTATGCTATCATCCTTCTCTCTAAGGCTTCCAGTTCTTCATACATCTCAACAAAGTCTATGATGTCTTCTCCCTCTTCTGCTGCAGGCTCCAGTGCTGCAGTCATCCCTATTTCAGCTTCCTGGATGAAAAATTTGAGCCATTCTTTTGAATGTTCGTCTTCTTTTGTTGGTGTAGATGTCAGTGCATGCTCCATTTCTTCCCCTTTGACAATTTTTGTTGGTTGTCTTTCTTCTTCTACTACACTTTCATCATGTGCATTGGCCTCTACTTGGTTGTTTGGTAGGAACGTCTTGATCCCTCCAATAATCAAAACGCTCCTCTGATCCTCCTCCTAGATGGTGAAATTATTTAAATTCTCATCATCTTCATTCACATGGTCTGCAAATCCACATGAATATCCATCTATCATCACTCCTTGCTGACCTAAACCCACTTCTGAGTTCCTGAGACTTTCATACAGTTTCATTTATTTCCCCCTTCCCACCTGGCATATTGGGGCTTCTCTTCTGCGCACCTAGCAGTCCATGAGATCAATCGATCACATCTCATTGCCCACCTAGAAATTTGAACTTTCAGCACTACTCCTCTGGAAATATATGTGACCTTCCCCCGATCTCTTTCCATTTCCCACCTGGCAACTTGAAAGTCCATTTCCTCGCACCTAGCAGTTTACGAGACCTTTATCTTATCTCGCCTCCTCATCACTGAGGTGTCTCCCAATTTATGGTTCATATATGTGAATCATCTCCTCCTTTGTGTCACTGAGGTTTTTAGCATGCCTTAGCCACCTTTTCAACCCTTGTTGTTGTTTTTTGAACCACAAATTTTGAGGAGGCCATTTCACCTTCCTGTTTAGAGGACATTTGTACCTCCAGTGTACCTTTACCTCCTTTGCATCCTCAATGCTAACTGTTCCATCCTTACTCTTATCTCATTGATCTCTAGATCCATCTCTGGATTGCATTTCTTCTTGTGGCCTTCTCTTCAACCACACCCATGGCCTTCAGTAGCCATTTACACCTTCTACCTGCCCTCTTGGCAAACCTATGGGTCACTCTTCATCCAAGAGCATCTCCATCTTCTCTCACAACTCACCTGACTGTTTAAATTTTTGTTGTTGTGCGCGTGAAACAAATTTATCATGGAGCATCAGTACTTTGCTTCCTTCACCTGCTGTCTACAGGAAAATTTGAACCTCTGATATCATCTAATGTTACCAGATTACCTCCTTTCACTGTCTTTTCTTTTGTCTGTTGTCTGCAAAAAAAATTCGGTCTTCTCCTCTTTCTCTTTCGCCTGAAATCTACAAACAAAAATTTATCTCTGATACCACTTGATGCAAACCCCCTTCTCTCTTAAGGGTTGCGCGACCTCCAGGTCAGGATCTTCGATTCTGGAGTCGAACGACTCTCTGAAACCTTGTTGGTTTCGTTCTATATTAGACACAGGTCCTCTTGGCTCCCTACGTAGGCTTCACGATACCAGCGACCTTTCCTTTCGCATTCTTCCAAATCTCAGAATTGGCGTTAGTGCCTTTTCTCTCAGCCCCTCCTTAGATGTGACCTTGGGTGATGACCTCATGCCTACACGTGACTTTGGGCGCACTCAAGAGTGGGTTGGGGTCAAACTGCTTTTTGCCCCGATATTCACCCTGAGCCTCCACATGTATTTTCTCTAAAACCGTGGTCTCAATCTCGGACCGCCCTCAACCTCATAAAGGTCGAGCACTTTCTGTCCCCGATATGCGAGATGACCATCAATATCACAATCTTAACGGTGCTCTCGAATGAACGACCGAGATATATTTCTTGGGATCAATAGTCTAGATCCCTTCACGATTCTAGACTTTGGGGTTTTGAAATCTCAAACCTCGCTTCCTTCCATACTCCAATATTCCGGAGCTGGTGATCTGTAGACACATGCCCTCCTCAATCAATGACCCTATATTCACTTCGGGTGTTTGACCTTTCAACGCAGATCAACGGTCTTTTGGCCCTCCTCTTGATCGACGATCGAGATCTCCTTCAGGTCTTCAAACTTCTGAGATCTCAAATCTCAACCTCGCCCTTTTCCAAATGGATTTTATATGAATGTCGTGATCCACTGACACATGTCCTCCTGATCTGCTGATCGAGGATTACTTCGGGTCTTTACCCGGATTACCTGGATTTACGCCACATCAATCTTAGATCCAACGGCTATGAATCACTTCAGGACTTTACCCGGACTACTTAGATCTACGCCATGTCTCCTCCAGATCTAATGGTTCATATTCACTTCGGGACTTTACCCGGAGTTCTCAGATCTTCGCCACGTCTCCTCCAGATTTGATGGCTCAGATTTAACTCAGGTCTTCGGGTCTTCGAGGTTTGGAAATATCAGTTCTCAAACTGAAACCCCACTGCAATTTTCTCGGAGCTCACGATCTGCTGACAAGTGTCTACTTACATATTGACGACTCTCGACTGCTTGGTTCTTTGGGCTTCGAAAATCTCAAAGTTTCAAACTCGTTCTCTCCCAAGCTCACGATATCTAATGACTCAGATTCATTTGATTGATCTGATGCCTGAGGTTCACTTCAGCTGATCTGATGGCTCAGATCTGCTTCGGCTAATTAGACGCTTGGTATTCACTTCGAGTTTCCGACTCTTCGGACTTCACGAATCTCAGTTCTCAACCCTTGGTGAATTCTCTCTCCTGAGTGTGCGAAGTGCTAAGGCTCGTGCACCTTACTCTGATCCAACAACGGTCGATCCGTTGCACTGGGATCCAACGACCACCATCGCTCCTCCTCCTGAGCTTCGAATTTCTTATGAATTAGAATATTTTCTAAGTATTCAAAGGTCTTTACCTTTGAACCTCCTGTGAACTCGACTATCTTGGGTCTTGTTTACGCTCTTGCAAGCGTTATCTCCTATGAGCTTTTGGACTTAGAATAATCCCGTCTCCTATGCACTCTTTGTGTTATCCCCTCTGAGCTTGATCTCCTTGAAGATTTCGATCTCCCACGCACTCCTTGCATTTCTGGGATCTCGTCAAACTCGGAGCCGAAGGATTTATTGAAAATAAATTCTTCTCGCCCTCCTAGCGTTCTCCTTGCTCGATGCACACCTTGTAGATCTCCTCCTTACATAGTGTTCAGTAACTCTGTCTCTTTCCAAACTCAACATAGGGTTCTTCCTATGCACTCCTTTCTCTTCTATTGATGAAGGTTCAATGCTATCTCTCCTAAGATTCTCTGAGGTTAACTCACCTCTGTCAACGCTCTCCTTATGGACTATGTGCACTGCTTGCACTCGAGACTCAAAGAAGAGAAATAATTGAAACTTATGCAATACTTCACCACTTCACGCATTCAAAACATGAATGACGTATAAAAGTATAGCAGTGAACACAAATACATAAACACACTATATGCAGGAAAAACTTGTTTTCTATTATCTTTGTGTGTCTATATAGAGGTTTACAAAGACTGGACTGTAATAGAGTCCCAGATCTCTCAAGCTCTCTCCTAATCTAACTCTACCCTGAGTTCTTCTTCTAAGACCTTGTCTACCAAGATCTCTCTCTCAAATCCCCTACTAACTTGCAGCATCCTCATTTTGGGTGTACAAAACCTCTATTTATCTTAGAGGGTCCTTAGGGTTCCCCTCGACTACTTGTTTACTCCAAAACCTAACCTAACGGTTATCTTAGTTTAGTCACATTCTTGAGAAGGAGTGGAAATTCCTACTTCGCTCAAGATCGTTCAAGTGTGCTTCAAAAGATTGTTCGGTGCTGAGTTCAGGCGTGCTTCAAAAGATTGTTCGGCACTGAGTTCAGGCGTGCTTCAAAATATTCGTCGTAACTACCAGCGTTGAGATTCCGAAAATATTCCCAGGCATTGAGTGGTCTTGCTCTGCATGCTCGCTAACGATTCTCCTGTATCAATATCTCATAGTGGTAGTGTGACAGTGGTTCCATCATTCTACTTATACGTCAGGGCAATTGGATGGGGCAAGGACAGGTGGTTGTATCCACCTTCCAGTTGTAGTCGAAGAACATAAGGGGTTGTAGCCTCCTTCTGGTTGTAGCCATAAAATTGGGGAGTTGGAGCTTCCCTTAGGTTGTAGCCTGAGAAACTAGGGGGTTGGAGCCTCCTTCCAGTTGTAGCTGGAAAACAAAGGAAGTCGGTGCTTCCAATGAATGTAATTCTTCAAGACATATAAGAAAAAGAATTTCGTGTTTTTCTTCCGCTTTGGGCTTCCATGTAAAACATTGGTGTATTGTGTATGTGTATGATTGTTCATTTGTTCATTGCTTATTTACTCTGCAGTTATTGGATGATAATGCTACATTGATATAACACATGGATTATATGGTTAAAAATGATTAAATTTCTATATTACTGATTCACCCTCCCTCTCAGTTATCCAACAATTGGTATCAGATCCGATTCCTTCAGGAAATAGTTTAACCACTGGAAGGAGATCATGGATTATTCTGAGAATGGAGTACCAATGTTTAATGGTTAGAATGATTTTAAGTATGAGATGTGGAGCATAAGGACAAAAGTATTTTTACAGGCACAAGGACATTATATTTGGCTATCAGTTGTTACAAGATATGATAGTTCAAAAAGGGCAAAGACTGCAACCAAGAGAATAAAAAAATAGCAATGGATTTCATGTGGGAAGGATTACCTAATCCGGTAAGAGAAAAGGTTGTCAAATGTTCACCAGAAAAAGAAATTTGGGATAAGTTACATGACATATATTCTTCACCCATCACAAATTTAGAAAATGTCAAAGAAGATGCAGATACAAATCAAGAAGAATTATGCTCACCATGTCAAGCAGATTCAAAAGATGAAGGGTACATAATCACCAAAGGTATGTTGTTTTGTTTAAATTGTGAAAAACATGGACATCTTGAAATAGAATGCCATGAAGGAAATGAGACAGAAAAACTAATTGAAAAGGAAGACAATTATGAAGAAGAATTGATTAGTGGTTTAGATGAACTAAGAGAAGAAAACAATTCACTCAAGAAAGAATTGATGAAACAAAATGGAAGTGTTCACATTTTTGAAGAAGCAAAATAGGTCATCGAGAACTTAAGAACTCAAATATAAGAAGCGAGAAAGATCGAATAAAATCTTGAATATCAAAAGCAGTGTTTGGAAACCAACATAGTAGCACAAAAGGAAGAAGCAGAAATGAGAGAGAAGATATTGACATATCATCTTAAGGAAAGAACTAACGATCTAAACCAGCTTGAGTCAGAGTTTGGTCAAGAAGAGAAAGGACTTGAAGAATAAATAATCACATTAAAAATTCATCTTGAAGAAGCAAAAGAGAAAAAGAAGTCATGAAGTCTCAGATAATGAAGAAAGAAGAAGAGGTTGAGAAGCTTGAAGAATAAGTTGTCACATTGAGAAGAAAAATCGTCAAGATCAACAAGAACGTTGAAGAGACAGGAAAATACACATCAGTTATAGAGAATGAAAAGAAGCACTCTAGGTTGCTAGAAAAGAAGAATGAAGAAAATAGAAAGAGTTATGCAGAAGTACTCAAAGGAAGGAATCATGGTCAACCATAATCTAAGAAGACTATTTAAGATACATCTTCAAGAAGACCATCCATGTTCAAGCCACAAAGAAGCTTCAATCATGATCATGATCAGTCAAGGCAAAAATTCAGAAGGACTATGCCACAAAGAAGATAATTCACTCCGAGGTATGCAAATTTATTTTATGGTCATTGTTTTTATTGTACTAACTTTGGACATAAGGTTGCAGATTGCGGGGATTATAAAAGAAACGTTCAAGCAAGAAGTGCCTATGTGGTCGCACGTAACATTGAGTGTTACAAATGTCATAACTATGGACACATAGCCGGTGATTGTAGAAGCATGATCGATACTTCCATGAAAGAGAATATTGATATCAGATATAAGAAAGTATGGATAAGAAAACGGGAAGAACAGGTGAACAGAGACCATGTGCCAAAGATCGCAAGATTGGAAATAAAACGAGATGAAGAAAATTCTACAAAGAAAAAGAAAGATGTCAGATACAGAAAGGTTTGGAAAATAACTGAAAGAAAGGAAGGACAGGTAAATAAGGAACATGTTCAAGAGATTGTACTTTCAGGCATTGTAGTGAAAGATGAATCCACAGACAGAAAGAAATAAGTCAAAGCTCAGAGAGATAATGAATCTACCAATGAATATGATGATGAATCTACCAATGAAGATGATGATGAATACACATCAGAGCAGGAATTGTTCTTAGCCATCCGACTTAGAGACTCCAAAGTAATATGAATATTAGACAGGGGGATTCTATGCGATAGTTGTGACAAACCAAAGAACCATCCTTCAAGCAGCTTGCAGAGTTTGAGAAGACAGATTCAGAGCAATCAGTTAGCAGAAGTATAGTTTGATAGATTAATCAAGACTTCATGATAGTATAGTGATAAATGGGTCAACATTATGGACAATTGCACAAGTAGAGTCTTGGAAAATATGGACAGAGATGGATTCGTAAGAACACTTAGCAGGTTTGGACAAATATATGATAGTGGACGAGAGCATGGATTCATAGATTGGTTTAGAGAGTGGTTCATAGACAAAGGAACATTATCATAATGAATTATAATTACACATTAAATGGCTCGAAAAATGCTGATGGATTCCAAATTGACAGATATTTTTTGGACACATGTAGTGCATACATCAGTTCACATTCAAAATAGAGTAATGCTCAGAAACAACAATGACAAAACTCCTTACAAACTATGGAAAGGAAGCGCAGAAAACAACCTCTACATCAAGGTAACTCAAGTTAATATTTTATTAATTTAAATTTATGTTAATGATATTGTTTTGGAAGTACTAATGACAGGTTAAGCCAAAAATTTGCAAAGGATATGCATAATGAATTTGAAATGTCATTACTTGGAGAACTGTCCTTCTTTTTGGGTCTTTAGATATGTCAAAGAAACCAAGGAATTTTTATTTCTCAAACTAAGTATATCATAGAAATGCTAAAGAGGTTCGGAATGGAAGATTACAAACCAGTTACCACTCCTATGCAAACTAGTTGCAAGTTGAGAAAATATGATGATTCAAATTCTACAGACCAGAGGCAATACAGGTCAATGATTGGTAGCTTACTATATGTGACAACATCCAGACCAGATGTAATGTAGGCAGTTGGACAGATGGCATGATTTCAAGTAGCACCAAAGGAATCACATGTATTAGCAGTGAAGAGGATTTTCAGATATCTCAAAGGAACATAAGAGTTTGGATTATGGTATCCAAAAGGAAAGGATCTATCACTTATTGCCTACACAGATGCAGATTGGGTAGGTTGCATTGATGGCCGACGAAGCACCAATGGAGCAACGTTCTACTTGGGTGAGTTTTTAGTATCTTGGCTAAGCAAGAAACAATCATTAATATCCTTATCTACAGCCGAGGTATAGTATTTTTGCAGCAGTAACATGTTGTACACATATTCTATGGATGAAACAAACTTTGACAAATATACAGTTTGAGTGATGAGCCCATTCCAATCTATTGTGATAATAAAAGCGCCATCAGTATCTCAAAAAACCCAGTGATGCACTCCAAGACGAAGCACATTCCAATCAAGTATCACTTTCTACAGGAACAAGTTGCAGAAAAGAACATCAAAGTTGAATATGTGGGAACAAAAGAACAATTGGCATACATATTTACAAAACCGCTTCCATGGGAATCCCTTGAGTATCTTCGCTAGAAACTAGGAGTAATTTCTACTCCAAAATGAATGCTTTTGAATCATTATCTTATATGTCTTAGATGTACACGAGGAAGCACCATAAATAGGACAAAGGGGGAGAGATTTATTAGATGCAAAGGTAAATGCTTGGAGAGAGAGCATAGAGGCACATTTCCAAAGGGAGCGATTGTCACAAGGGAAGAAGGAGCGATATGACTTCAGAGTGATACCCTTTGTCAAAGGGAGCGATATTATTCATATGAATGGAAAGAGAGTAATCGGAGGCTTATAAACAAAAAGAAAAATAAAAGGCACATAGACAGGGGGAGCAGCCCCAAGGAGAGTTCATTCAGGGGGAGAATCCCCAAAGGGAGATACCCTTTTCCATTGATGTCAAAGGGGGAGAGATAGAAACATTGATGAAGAGTATAAGCATGAATTTTATCATGACTAAGTATTTCCATCAATGCCAAAGGCGTAGATTATCAGACAGTTGGCTTAGGTTGATGGATAATTGGTATGGATTGTTGGTTGTCATTGATGTCAACCATTGAAGAGTGATATTTTATATTGATGTCAACCCTTAGTGATTGATGTCAACCCTTGGAGAAAGTCTGGTAGCGAATTTCGGTAGCACAAAGGTTTGGGTAATGGACCCAAGGTTGTTTCATGTATAATGGTATGATTTTAATATATTTTAAGGTAATACTATTCTAGATGGATAGTACATGTCATTCCAATTTTGGTGGTATGTGGAACATCACATAACTCCTAACGGTTAGAGAGTTATGGCCATGAGAAGTTGGAGAACCCAGGTTTGGGTAATGGACCCAAGTTTGTTTGATGGATAATGGTATGAGTTTTGATATATTTGAAGGAAATAATATTTTAGATGGATAGTACATTTCATTCCATTTCCAGTGGTATGTGGAACGTCACATAACTCCTCACAGTTAGAGAGTTATGGCCGTGTGAAGTTGGAGAACCCTCATGAGTCATCTAGAAGCCCCAAAAGGTCAAAGTAGTCAAAGTGGTTTAAAATATTTTTAGAAGGTAAATAATAAAGTGAAGTGATGAGTGTACTATAATTCAAAGTGAATACAAAAGAAATTA